>LNAC01000402.1:1520738-1542464 GCA_002007465.1 Ailurus styani | reverse complement strand
GCGTGGGCGCGGGTCTCCCCTCCCGCTGACGCCAGCCGGCCATTGTGACCGTGACCGCCCGGCAGCCGGCGGCCCAGAGAGGGGCGGGCCGGCGGCCAGGGGAGGGGGCGGGCACGGAAGCCTAGCCAGGTGCGGGGGAGGACAGGGAGGGGGCATCAGCGAGCCTCGACGGGGCGGCCAGCAGAGCTCCGGGAAAGGAAGGGAGACAGCCACTCGGTGACCCACGTCTCTGCACCGGCAGGAACGGGAGGGTGCTGGGGACCCAGCCGGCACTCACCACAACCTTCCCACTAGGCTTGCCAGCCTCCTATGCCGGAGAGCCTGGGGGAAGGGGGCGCCCGGGACTGTCTTGATAATCCACCTTTGTCAAGGAAGAGTCGTGGGGAACCATTCCGAGCCTGTGGGAAACCGGATTCCTCCGCACAGCTGGCCCAGGTGTCTCAAAGGTTTGACGTTCAGAATCCACTTTCATCTGGGGGAGAAAGAGCAGTTCAAGGGCTCGGGTGCCCTTGTGGAAGTTATTCCTTTTCTGGGTAGGGATGGGCCACTCCTCTTGAGCTGAGACGAGGAATGATTCCAGAAATACATTTTCCCAGTGGTTCTGATGGGCTTGAACTTCTAAAGCCACGAGGCTGTGGAGACACAGCCTGCCAAATCTACAGACAGAAGGTACAGAGATTGCTATGTCAAGATCTCGTGGTGGCTTTGAAAAGTCATCCTTAGACCACCTGCCTTTCACGGCCTCAGCCCTTTCACACCTTCCACACGCTTCACAGCGACCGTAAGTGCGGATGTCAACCTGTGACAGTGACCACTTTATTAAATCACCAGGAATTCTACTGATCTTACAACGACTCATTGCTGGAAACTGCTTAAGCTTTAGGTATTAAGAACACTTCAGGAGAAGCGTAGGACCGTGTCGTTGGGTAGCCAGCGCTCGGCCTTGTGGGGAGTCAGAGGTTGGCTCGGAAGCCCGATTTCACGGAGAACCTCATCATGGGCTTCTCACGGGGCCGCAGGAGGCAGATGGAGCTGGGGAAGCCCTTGAGTCGCAGGCGGCCCACACCGCCGTCCGGGGAGATGGTGAGCCTCGCGTGCGTGATGACGTCCTGCAGCTCCAGGGTCAGGCTGTTGAACAGGTGACTGTTGTTGGCGGAGAGCTGAAAGACAGGCAGGGAAGCGGCCCCTGTGATGACGCGGTGTGAGGCCCACAGAGCCAGCCGTTGTGGACGCAGGGCCCCTGAACCATGACAGCTCCTCACTGATAGGGACTTGGCCGACCACAGAAAAAAGCCAGTGGGGATCACAAGCCCAGGGAATGTGGACATGAGCACTGGGGTCCATGCTGTTTGTGGTTCTTAATAGTTAATGAAGTGGACACACTGATAAGGAAAAGAGAGTAAGTGGCCTCCCAGAGGTCATCGCCCATCAGTCCGCGGGAGCAGCCCTCGCGCCCCACTCTGACCGGCAAATGACTGTCCTACTGCACGGAAGAGGACGCTTCTGGAACGTCTCAGCATCTGTCCCACAGGACACACTGTCAGAGGATTAAATACACTACTCCTCCCTTCTCGAAAGTTAATGTACTGCAGAAACATTTTCCATATACATATATATATGGAAATATGTATATATTCTCTGCACATGATGATTTAAAACAAAACTTGTTTGTTATAAATGCAGAGGTATGAAGAACTAGAGCCTGTGTTCTCGTGACATAAATGCACAGATACAGTTTTTAGAAGCTTGTCTGCATTACTGTTAAGCCAACCAGAAGGCTTGGAAAGCGGATCTGAGGGATGCGGCTGGGCTGGGGGCCAGCCTGCCCAGCTCCCTGTGAGGGCCACACCTTGGTGAGAGGCAGCAGCGGTTTCCACTTATGGCCCGGAAGCTCCCACATCTGCTTGATCATGTCTTCTTCCTCCTGAGTTGTCAGGATACAACCATCCAGCTTGCAGCTGTCGGGAGAATTGCCTGTCGGAACAAACGCAGGGTGACTCGCCACTCTGTTTGTACTCAGCACTTTGGCTTATAGGGTCTTGGACTTTTTAATAGAATCAAAGACCCAGAAAAGTGGTGCAACCACTCTGGAAAACAGTATGTAGGTTCCTCAAAAAGTTGAAAATAGAGCTACCCTACAACCCAGCAATCGCACTACTGGGTATTTACCCTAAAGATACAAAGGTAGTGATCTTCAGGGGCACGTGCACCCAAATGTTTATAGCAGCAATGTCCACAATAGCCAAACTATGGAAAGAACCTAGATGTCCATCCACAGATGAATGGATAAAGAAGATGTGGTGTATATACAATGGAATACTATGCAGCCATCAAAAGAAACGAAATCTTGCTGTTTGCAATGATGTGGATGGAACTAGAGGGTATTATGCTGAGTGAAATAAGTCAATCAGAGAAAGACAATTATCATATGATCTCTCTGATATGAGGAACTTGAGGGGCAGGGTGGGGGGTTGTGGGGGTTAGCGAGGGAAAAATAATGAAACGAGATGGGATGGGGAAGGAGACAAACCATAAAAGACTCCTAATCTCACAAAACAAACTGAGGGTTACTGGAGGCTGGGAGGGCAGGGATAGGGTGGATGGGTTATGGACATTGGGGAGAGTCTGTGCTATGGTGAGTGCTATGAAAGGTGTAAGCTTGGTGATTCACAGACCTGTACCCCTGGGGCAAATAATACATTATGTTAATTTAAAAAACAGTGATAGTATATCTTGTTTTATAAGTAGTCACCTGATGGAATTTATACATGTATGTAATATATATATATGCACACACACATATATACTACATGCATTTTATATGTATTAAATATTAAATATATAGCATGTTTAAACTACAATATAATCTATAACAAATTCTGATGAACATTCGTTACTTTAACACATTCATATATATTGAACAACAGAGTACTCAGAACAGAATATACAACAGGAAGACAAAAGTGTAATGGAAAAGAGTTTTTTTCCTGATAAAATAGAATATAAAAAGAAAAAAAAAGACCCAGGAAAGAACAACTTGTTCTCTCTGAACAGAAGCAAAGGTGTGATATATACGAAAGAAGGAATCCATTCAGTAGGGATGGTGTTGGATTGCCTATGAAATTTAGGTGTGTGTTTTTCAAGGGATCAAAATCGACCCGACGTCATTAGCTGGCTAGCACGTCGGAGTTTGGATGTGCAGCATTTTACTTGAAAGGTGAAGGTATCTGATAAGCACCCTAGATTGCAGTTAAGTAGATGCATAGGGCCGTGTGGCTCATCTGAAACCCTTAGGACGCTGGAAGATATGTTCCTTATGGCATCATATTTCTTCACGTGAAGTAAGGAGAAAGACTGAGCTAACTTAACCAGCCAATGAGCAGCACCACCCCAAGTGCTGTGTTCCAGGTGTGCTAGCTGTTCCCAGGTGAGAGATGAGGGCCTGAGTCTTCTCTCTGCAGTTCATCGGGGTTGTGCCCACTGGAGGTGGAGGGCCATGCTCTTTGTGGGGAGAACCTCTTTGGGGGTCCCCTAAGACTTTAAGATCAGCAGAGGAGGGGCTGCTGATCAAGAACCTGATAGAAGGGGCATCTGGGTGGCTCAGCCAGCTAAGCATCTGCCTTCAGGTCAGGTCATGATCCCAGGGTCCAGGCATCGAGCCCCATGTCAGGCTCCCTGCTCAGCAGGGAGTCTACTTCTCCCTCTCCCTCTGCCTGCCACTCCCTCTCCTTGTGCTCTCTCTCTCAAATAAATAAATAAAATCTTTAATTAAAAAAAAGAGCCTGACAGAAAAAAAAAATAAAATACATTGTTTTCATGCCCCCTGTAGCTCATCCCTTAAAACAGTGACCTCCAAGGTGGGTGAGCACGCTCCTGGGTACACACAGAAACTCAAAAGATGCAGGAAGAGAACATTAAACCCACTATTTCTGATTGCATTCCTTTAGTATCTATACACATGTACGTGTACTTATTAGGCTTTGTGTATTTGAGATGACAGCTGGATCCTGGCATGCCCCACACTCCACAGCTGTCCTCATGTTGTGATGAACAGAACCTGGAGAGCAAACAGCAGCAAGCTCCTGACAGGGCAGTCCAGGCACCCTGGTTACATGGACTTACTGTTACCTGGTTTTAACTATACCACTCACAGAATTAATAAGTGATTTTAAATTATCTGTGCAGACACCCATGGATTAAAGATACTGCCAGAAATGCAAGCACCCACAAACCATGAGAAAAGAATAGAACTGACATTGCCACTGACCCAGGATGAGCTCTTCATCAGCTGTGTTATTTACCCCAAAGATACAGATGTAGTGAAAAAAAGGGGCACCTACACCCCAGTGTTGATAACAGCAATGTCCACAATAGCCAAACTGTTGAAGGAGCTAAGCTGTCTTTCAACAGACTAAATGGATAAAGAAGATGTCTTCCATATATACAATGGAATATTACTCAGCCATCAGAAAGGATGAATACCCAACTTTTGCACCAACATGGATGGAACTAGAGGGGATTATGCTGAGTGAAATAAGTCAAGCAAAGAAAGACAATTATCATATGCTTTCACTCATGTGTGGAACATAAGGAATAGCATGGAGGACCATAGGCAAAGGGAGGGAAAACTGAAGTGGGGGAAATCCGAGAAGGAGACAGACCATGAGAGACTCTGGACTCTGGGAAACAAACTAAGGGTTCCAGAGGGGAGGGGTAGAGGGATGGGTAGTCAGGTGATGGGTATTGAGGGCATGTGTTGTGATGAGCACTGGGTGTTACACGCAACTAATGAATCACTGGACACTACATCAAACACTAATGATGTACCATATGCTGGTTAACTGAATATAATTTTAAAAGTAAAACTAGATAAAGAAAGAAAAGAAAAGTGAAAACAATGAACCCACAATTGGATCTAAAATAGTCTTCCAAAAATAGGTCACAATGATCAATACTTCTTGAAATAATCCACTTAAATCCACTATCACTGAAAAAGAGCTTCACTTTAAATATATACTGTGTCTTTCACAGGATATCAGAATGGATTAAAAAAAAACAAGACCCATCAATATGCTGTTTGCAAGAAACTCATTTTAGACCTAAAGACCCCTCCAGATTTAAAGTGAGGGGGTGGAAAATAATTTACCATGCGAATGGATGTCAAAAGAAAGCTGGGGTGGCAATCCTTATATCAGACAAATTAGATTTTAAACCAATGACTGTAATAAAAGATGAAGAAGGATACTATGTCATACTTAAAGGGTCTGTCCAACAAAAAGATCTAACAATTTTAAATATCCATGCCCCTAACGTGGGAGCAGCAAATTATATAAACCAATTAGTAACAAAATCAAAGAAACACATGGACAATAATACAAAAATAGTAAGAGACTTTAACACCCCCCTCACTGAAATGGAAAGATTATCTGAGCAAAAGATCAACCAGGAAATAAAGGCTTTAAATAACACACTGGACCAGATGGACATCACAGATATAGTCAAAACATTCCATCCCAAAGCAACAGAATACACATTCTTCTCTAGGGCACATAGAACATTCTCCAGAATAGATCACACACAGAATAGATCACCTGGGTCACAAATCAGGCCTCAACCAGTAGCAAGAGACTGGGATCATTCCCTGCATATTTTCAGACCACAATGCTTTGAAACTAGAACTCAACCACAAAAGGAAAGTTGGAGAGAACTCAAATACATGGAGGCTAAAGAGCATCCTTCTAAAGAATAAATGGGTCAACCAGGAAATAAAAGAATTTTAAAAATTCATGGAAACAAATGAAAATGAAAACACAACTGTTCAAAATCTTTGGGATGCAACAAAGGCGGACCTGAGAGGAAAGTACATAGCAATACAAGCCTTTCTCAAGAAAAAAGAAAGGTCTCAAATACACAACCTAAACCTATACCTAAAGGAGCTGGAGAAAGAACAGTAAATATAGAAGACAAATAATAAAGATCAGAGCAGAAATCAATGAAATAGAAACCAAAAGAACAATAGAACAGATCAATGAAACTAGGAGCTAGTTCTTTAAAAGAATTAATAAGATTGATAAACCCCTGGCCAGAAAAGAGAAAGGACCCAAAGTAATAAAGTCATGAATGAAAGAGGAGAGATCACAACCAACACCAAAGGAATACAAACAATTACAAGAACATATTATGAGCAAACATACGCCAGCAAATCTGACAATCTGGAAGAAATGGATGCATTCCTAGAGACATATAAACTACCAAAACTGAACCAGGAAGAAGCAGAAAACCTGAACAGACCCATAAGCAGTAAGGAGATTGAAGCAGAAATCAAAAATCTCCCAACAAACAAGAGCCTGGGGCCATACGGCTTCCCAGGGGAATTCTATCAAACATTTAAAGAACAGTTAATACCTATTCTCCTGAAACTGTTACAAAAAATAGAAATGGAAGGAAAACTTCCAAACTCATTTTATGAGGCAAGAATTACCTTGATCCCAAAGCCAAACAAAAACCCCATCAAAAAGGAGAATTACAGACCAATATTCCTGATGAACATGGAAGTAAAAATTCTCACCAAAATACTAGTCAATAGGATCCAACAGTACATTAAAAGAATTATTCACCACAACCAAATGGGATTTAATCCTCAGCTTCAAGTTTGGTGCAACATCTGTAAATCAATCAGTGTGATACAAGACATTAATAAAAAAAAAGAACAAGAACCATATGATCCTCTCAATAGATACTGAAAAAGCATTTGACAAAGTACAGCATCCTTTCTTGATCAAAACTAAAAGCATTTGACAAAGTACAGCATCCTTTCTTGATCAAAACTCTTCACTCTATGAAAAACCCACAGCAAATATCATTCTCAATGGGGAAAAACTGAGAGCTTTTCCCCTAAGGTCAGGAACACAGCAGGGCTGTCCACCATCACCACTGCTATTCAACATAGTACTGGAAGTCCTAGCCTCAGCAATCAGACAACAAAAAGAAAAGAAATAAAAGGCATCTAAATTGGCAAAGAAGTAGTCAAACACTCACTATTTGCAGATGACATGATACTTTATGTGGAAAACCCAAAGGACTCCACTCCAAAACTTCTAGAACTCATACAGGAATTCAGCAAAGTGGCAGGATAAAAAATCAATGCACAGAATCAGTTGCATTTCTATACACCAACAACAGGACAGAAGAAAGAGAAATTAAGGAGTTGATCCCATTTACAATTGCACCCAAAACCATAAGATACCTAGGAATAAATCTAACCAAAGAGGCAAAGAATCTGTACTCAGAAAACTATAGAGTACTCATGAAAGAAATACATAAACAATGAATCTTGGAACACTGCATCAAAAACGAATGGTGTATTTTATGGTGACTAACATAACACAATAAAAAAAAGAAATTGAGGAAGACACAAAGAAATAGAAAAACGTTCCATGTTCATGGATAGGAAGAACAAATATTGTGAAAATGTCTATGCTACCTAGAGCAATCTACACATTCAATGCAATCCCTATCAAAATACCATCAACTTTTTTCAAGAAATAGAACAAATCATCCTAAAATTTGTATGGAACCAGAAAAGATCCCAAATAGCCAGAGGAACGTTGAAAAAGAAAACCAAAGTTGGTGGCATCACAATTCCAGATTTCAAGCTCTATTACAAAGCTGTAATCATCAAGACAGTATGGTAGTGGCACAAAAACAGATACATAGATCATTGGAACAAAATAGAGAACCCAAAAGTGGACCCTCAACTCTATGGTCTACTAATCTTTGACAAAGCACAAAAGAATGTCCAATGGAAAAAAAGACAGTCTCTTCAAAAAATGGTGTTGGGAAAATTGGACAGCCATATGCAGAACAATGAAACTGGACCATTTCCTTACACCACACACAAAAATAGACTCAAGATGGGTGAAAGACCTCAATGTGAGAAAAGAATCCATCAAAATCCTTGAGGAGAACACAAGCAGCAACCTCTTTGACCTCAGCTGGAACAACTTCTTCCCAGAAACATTGCCAAAGGCAAGGGAAGCAAGGGCAAAAATGAACTATTAGGACTTCATCAAGATCAAAAGCTTTTGCACAGCAAAGGAAATGGTCAACAAAACCAAAAGACAACCAACAGAATGGGAGAAGATATTTGCAAACGACATACCAGATAAAGGGCTAGCCTCCAAAGTCTATAAAGAACTTATACTCAACACCCAAAGAATAAATAATCCAATCAAGCAATGGACAAAAGACATGAACAGACATTTCTGCAAAGAAGACATCCCAATGGCCAATAGACACATGAAAAAGTGCTCAACATCACTTGGTATCAGGGAAATACAAATCAAAACCACAGTGAGATACCACCTCGCACCAGTCAGAATAGATAAAATTAACAAGTCAGGAAACGACAGATGTTGGCTAGGATGAGGAGAAAGGGGAACCTTCCTATACTGTTGGTGGGAATGCAAGCTGGTGCAGCCACTCTGGAAAACAGTATGGACGTTCCTCAAAAAGTTGAAAATAGAGCTACCCTATGACCCAGCAATCGCACTACTGGGTATTTACCCTAAAGATACAAATGTAGTGATCTGAAGTGGCACATGCACCCAAATGTTTATAGCAGCAATGTCCACAATAGCCAAACTATGGAAAGAACCTAGATGTCCATCAACAGATGAATGGATAAAGAAGATGTGGTATATATACAATGGAATACTATGCAGCCATCAAAAGAAGCGAAAGCTTGCCATTTGCAATGACGTGGATAGAACTAAGCGAAAGAAGTCAGAGAAAGACAATTATCATATGATTTCTCTGATATGAGGAATTTGAGAAAGAAGACAGAAGATCATAGGGGAAGGGAGGGAAAAATGAAACAAGATGAAACCAGAGAGGGAGACAAATCATAAGAGATTCTTAATCTCAGGAAACAAACAAGGGTTGCTGGAGTGGAGGGAGTGGGAGGGTGGCGTGGCTGGGGGATGGGCATTGGGGAGGGTATGAGCTATGGTGAGTGCTGTGAATTGTGTAAGACTGATGAACCACAGACCTGTACCCCTGAAACAAATAATACATTATATGTGGTAACTGAGTGAAGTCACAATGATTCACAAGACATTTAAACATCAAGGCATCTAAAATATGAGTATAAACTGCCACCGTCTGCTGATGAGTATACAGTCACGAGATACCCAACCCAGTACATATGAAAATTTCACCCAGCAGTTATAAAAGTTTAATATCTGCTCTTGAACTTTGCTGATATAATGACACATGTATAAATTTAATAAGGAAGTAGGTTTTGAATATCAGGGGTGCTTGTGCAAATATTTTTTTTTAATGGAAGGGCATGGTTTTGAAAATGTGTAGCTCTTTGCCTTGAAACTCCAGTCTGGAGCGGAAACAGTCACGCCAACCAATCTACTTGGTCCGCCTTCCCCCAATAAAAAGATGCCATCCAGTTCTTCTCACGTCCTAAACCAGAGACTATTTCACACTCTTTCCAAGTGAGATCCAGGGCCCCTGTAGTAAAGAGTCTTCACAGAATCTCATCTGACCTTGGGGGGTCATCCAATTCAACTCTGACATTTTATAAAAACGAGACGAAGGGCACCAAGAGTTAGAGGAAATTGCTCAAAACCACACATCTACTGAGGGTAAAAGCTGAGTCCAAGCCCACCGTCTTGAGCTCCACTCCCATAGGACCACCTTATCTCTATAACCAGTACACATTTCCTGACGGCATTACACTTACCTTTAAAGTGTGTTGTATCAATTTCTATTTGAGTTATTACTCCAGGGTGTGCCAATCAGAAAACTGCCCATTCACAACCCGGAACAAAGAGAATGCCATTGTCATCATTCTGGAATCCAAAAGGAAGAAGAAAAAAGAGATCAGCCAGCTTGGTGCCATTCGAGAAACGAATTCTGGAAACCAGCAAGTGAAAAATGTTGACATGTACTTATGATATATTTTTTTTATTCCTTACTATAAAGGAGTATTTCCTAGGCCTTGATACATAAATTACTTTTCGTGTTAATTGCCCCTTTGCCTATTATTCCCTAAATGCCTCATGTGGATTCATGAGCTTAATGGGCAATTGGTAAGTTTTTATAAATTTTTGATATGATTTTCTGTGTCGATTGTAAGCTCAGGTAGGGCCTGTGTCCAACCGAGCCCCCAGGTCCTCTGATCAATTTGGTTTGACCTTTCAAAGTAGTTATGTTCTTGGTCAAATGCTTACCAATATATGATCTGTCTCCAGACCTTAGTTTCTGGTAACGGGATTATGTTCGTTTTCACTGAAAGTGTTGGTCGACATGAAAACTGACCCAAGAAAGGGAGTTTACAAGTAAGTGGAATTAACACTTACTTAAGAGGAAGTGGGATTAACACACAGAACGGTGTTCTGTTTGCTTTTGTTTTGACTTTCTCATCTCACATTAGTCACTGGCCAAACTGAACAGCTGAGCCATCTCTAGGGTCCCCAGTCTGCCCATGTCCACACATCACTAATCTCATCCAGGGACACACAGAGACCAAAAATGATTAAACACGGTTTTCTTCTCTGGGTCAATCAACAAATTTATCCATGGGTTATCTCTCATTAAATTGTAGATCCTTGTTTCTTTGTTAAAGAAATGGGGTTGGGGGGTTCCTGGGTGGCTCAGTCTGTCAAGCATCCAACTCTTGATTTTGGCTTAGGCTGTGATCTCAGGGTTATGAAACTGAGCCCCAAGTCAGGCGCCATGCTCAGTGGGGAGTCTGCTTGTGGATTCTCTCTCCCGCTCTCTCTCTGCCCCTCCCCACACCGACATGCTCGCTCTCTCTCTTTCTCACTCTAAAATAAATAAATAGGGGCACCTGGGTGGCTGAGTTGGTTAAGCATCTGCCTTTGGCTCAGGTCATGATTTCAGGGTCCTGGGATTGAGCCCCATGTCGGCGGAGAGAATCTGCTTCTCCTCCCTCAGCCCCTGCTCATGCTGGCTCTCTCTCTCTCTCTCTCTCTCTCTCTCTCTCTCTCTCTCTCTCTCCAATAAATAAAACCTTTTTAAAAATTTAAAAATAAAAAATATATAAAAACAGGGACAGGACAGTGATGCAAGGCAGTAGGGAATCCAGAAACCACAGAGAACTACTTCTGGAACATTGCCTGAGAAGTTTCTGAAATAAGCATTTCCTTGATGTAAATTTGAAACAAGACCTAGAAAACTTCACTGTGGCTGTTTGGGACTTCTTACTTCTAATACTGGTGGCCTGTCCGGCCTTCCCGCAGTCTCCCAGCCATCTGCCATGGACCTGGGCTTGCCGACTCCTGCCAAGAATGACATGGTTTGACGGGAATGTCACAGGACTTTATCTTAAATGTGAGAATGAATGCACTGGCGTCATTAAATCACAGATCCCATGTGCCGGAGCATTGCTACACAAATCATTTTCATTCAACTTAATGTTTTGGTAAATTCACACACAGCCAGAGGGTTAGCTAGGAAAATTGCTATTGATTTACTTCACATCATAAAGGCGTCAAATCCTGTGTATAGATGGTTAATCTCATCCACTCCTGTGCTTCCTCTTAAATCATTCATATCAGATGGGGTACCTAATGCCGGTGTCCAGACATGCCAAATAAAGGCCAGCTGCCAAAGCATCAACCTACCTATCATATTGTTCGGATGCCCAAAGTGCGCATTGCTGAATCCTACACAGGCACCCCCGTGAGCGATGGCCACCAGGTCAAATGGTTCTTTGGGGTCAGTTGCGGTCCAGTCCTTCTGCCCAGTACCATACACTCTAAGACGTACGATTCCGCCATCTGAGAAGGAAAGAGGCCGTAGTTATTCCTTACTTGGAAAGGTGGCTGTTTGTGGGTCATACACGACAAAGCTCTCCGCAGCCTGCCTGCTCTGTCTCTCAAATACACTAACCCTACCGCCCAGGGCCTTTGCACCTACCATTCCTTTGTACGGGAACAAGTTTCCCAGATCTCCAAAAGAGCATGTGTTTTTCTTAGGTCTCACCTTTAGTGTCATGGTCTCAGAAAGGCTTTTCCTCTCACTCTCTACCTACCTCCTTCCGGCTGTGCCTCGCCCTGCCTGATTCCCCAGGTTGGGTGTACCATCCCCTCCCATATTTACTTCAGAGGTCAAGTCACAGTCTGAAATCATCTTGTCATTGTATTTGTTTAAGCCCCTGCTGATATCAGCTTCCCAGAACCAGAGCATAAAAATCTCTGAAAGACAGAATAATGATCTTTTTCTCTTCTCTATCATCTCTCTCTAGAACTGGTCCTGGCACAGAGTAGGTGCTCACATCTTTATTGGATTAATAACTCCAAGGTTAAAAGAAAATCAATTGGGAAAGCCACCATAGATAGAATGTTTGATGCCACAAATTATCATTGCTAAATCCTACACAGACTCATACATGGCCGTTATGTTTTTATTTTTATAACCACACACTGCTTAGCAATATGATTGAGAACAGAAAAGACAATAGTCACAAAACCAGATCGCTTCTGAGGACCACAGCCACCAAGGTTAGGTCTGCAGAGCACAGAGCACCTGCGAACATCAACTCACATTATCTGATTCTAATAAAGTGAATATTTTTATTTGTTTAACCAGTACTGCCTGGAAGATGGAAGCAAGTTTTGTATATATAGATTTTTTATTAATCAGAGTGTTCTACTGAAACCAAGCCCTATAAATTTTTACATGAAAAATTTGATGAAACTAAGCAATCTGAAAAAGTTTTAGTAGAACATTCTTGAAATTTACAATAAATAAAACTAGGCTATGTTATCGTAACACCCCAAAAAATATACTAGAGGGAGTAACTTAGCAGAAGCTAACCTATGAGCTCCACTGCTCAGGTTCACTGGACATGGTGATCCACTTTGATGGTATAGAAGATACTTGTCTGTTGAATGTAAAGCTAACTTGATATTTTAAAAAATAAGATTCTTCTTTATAGAGTTAACATCTAGCCTCAGTTTTCATCAAAACTGTCAAGGATATTAGCCATCCCCCTCCATGCTCTGAGGGTGACTCATTTAAAGCAACCTCTTGGCACCCTGTGTCCCATCGGGTCGTCCCGCTGCTTCCTTCCCCTTTATACTTGGACCCCAGGAGAAAACATTTGCAAGTCATATATCTGGCAAAGAATATATACCTAGGAAATATAAAGAACTCTTTCAATTCAATAATAAAAAACAACTTAAGAATGGGCAAAAGACACTTCCCCCCCAAAAAAAACATGTTTGTAAATACATGTGTACGTATGCACATGCATATATAAACATTTTCAAATGGCCAAAGTAAGGAACTGAAAATATGCTCACCATCATTAGTCATTAGAGACATGCAAATTAAAACTATAGTGAGCTACCCACTTTGCATCCTTTAGGATGGCCACAATCAAAAAGTCAGATAATAGTAAGTGTTGGTGAGGATGTGGAGAAATTGGAAGCCTTCACACTGCTAGTGAGAATGTAATATAATACAGTCACTTTAGAAAACAATCTGATAGTTCCTCCCATCAGTTAAAAACATAGTTATCACACGACCCAACAATTCCAATCCTACATATATACCCAAATGAAAAACTTGTACAGGAATATTTACAGCATCATTATCCATAGGTAGCCAATGGGTGGAAACACCCCAAACATCTGTCAACTAATGAATTGGGTAAATAATGTGGTTTATCTGTATGGTGGAATATTATTCTGCTATGAAAAGGAATAAAGTGCTCCAAAAACTCTTCCACATGGATGAGCCTTGAAAACACACTTGTGAAAGAAGCAAGTCACAAAAGACCATTTATATGAAATGTCAAGAATGGCCAACTCTGTCAAGACAAAGTAGATTGATGGTTGCTTAGGGCTGAGGGAGATGAGGGTTGATAGTAAGGGTATGGGTTTTCTTTCTGAGGTGATAAAATCTTCTAAAATTGACTGTGCTGATGGTTGCACATTGCTGTATATTTCTGTAGACTTCAGACCATATCTCACATGTAGTATAAACCACTGAACTGTGCACTTCAAGTCGGTGAATTGCATGGTATGTGAATTACATTACAATAAAGCCATTAAATAAAAGAAAAGGAGGGTCGTTTGCACACATTATTTGATCTGCTAGTGTGCTCAGCGAAATGAAATCATTAGGAGATATTTAACCTAATACAGCTCAGTTCCATCATATCCCAATTGGCCTGATGCTTTTTCAATAACTACCAGTGGATGGTTGGGTTGGAACGAGAATTTCCTAGAGCTCAAAAAGGGCAAATTATAACCCTAAAATGTTAGTGCGATGAGTGACTTCACTCTGAAACACGCCCACTTTAAGTAAAGAAGACACAGAATAGCAGAGGGGTCCACGTCATATTTACCTGGGAAAATGTTAAATCTTATGTGGCTCCATCTCTGCTGGGAATTGACAGGAAAATAATTATGGCTGGAAGCAGGCTTTCCTGGCTTAAGTTCTGTCATGGGGACCAGGTAATTCCAGTCGTTGGACTTCAGCTAGCAATAAATATAAAAATATTAGCAGTGGTTCCAGGGGACAGTAAATTCTCTCATCGCAGCACTCACATGGGGCCTACAGGATAGAGACACTTCGGAATAAAAATTGGGGATGGATGCCTAATAAAATACTTCAATAAAAATACTAATAAAGATTAAGCCCCAGGTTTAATAAATAGAATAAAGGCCTAAGAGTTTTTTCATCCTGATCAAAATAGCCACTGGGTGATGGTGGCAGGAGACCAGGCAGGGATGGGGGGGGGCGGGGAACAAAGGATGAGATCTGAGATTCCGTCCGGGGATTCCTAGAAGAAACCAGAATGGTGATATGAACATTCAGTAAAAATTGGGCTGTCTGGGTTGACCAGTTGATCTGAACATTGTGACCATTTTCTCTAGATCCCTGCTCCTCAAATTGTTGCTGTTATTTATTTTCCAGTATGTTACAATCAACACTTTTGTAAAACACAGTGTAAATTAATTACAGACAAACTTTAAAAAAACAAGAATGTACCAAAACACAAGCCCAAGTTGTTTACCAGATTCCTCAGGCATAACGTTTGCTTTGTCAAACTGCTATATAAAAAGTACATTATGGGGGCACCTGGGGGGCTCAGTCATTACGCGTCTGCCCTCAGCTCAGGTCATGGTCCCAGGGTCCTGGGATCGAGCTCCACATCAGGCTCCCTGCTCAGCAGGAAGCCTGCTTCTCCCTCTCCCACGCCCCCTGCTTGTGTTCCTTCTCTCGCTATCTCTCTCTG
The DNA here is from genome assembly GCA_002007465.1 of Ailurus styani. Taxonomy (NCBI): domain Eukaryota; kingdom Metazoa; phylum Chordata; class Mammalia; order Carnivora; family Ailuridae; genus Ailurus; species Ailurus styani. The sequence goes on along the minus strand of LNAC01000402.1, from coordinate 1,527,178 downwards.
TCAAGTAGATAAATAAAATCTTTTTTTTTTAAAGTACATAAGCTATTACCGCAGATTTCTGTATTTATGTCATGAGGCAGCCAGCCGCGGACGAGCTCGGGGAAGCAGGGCGCCCTGGGACACGCTACTCCACACCTCACCCGGGGCCACGGCTTCCCCTGCACAGAGCTTGCATGAACCACTCGAGAAGCCCTGCAAAGTCACGCTGGGCCAGGAACTGAGGGCAGGTGTGCCCGGCGGGAACGTCCCAAAGAGGGACCCTCGTGGCCAGGCATGCAGAGGGGGGGTCTCTGGCCGCCCAACCACCGAGGCAGACTCCCGACCCTGTTTGCAGGCGCACCTCAGCAACGGCTTCAAACTCCTCCGGCGTGGCCGCGGCTCCCGTCCTGGCTCCTCTCTGTGGGATTTCTGGTTGTTTATCTGAAGGTAGATGGACCAGGAGGGTTAGGGTTCATTTTCAAAATCAAAGAGCATAGACTCTCGTAGTGGGCGGCATGTTCATTTTCATTTTGCCAAATGACCCCAGGGATAACATTTCTCAAGTCAGAGTACCAGATGACCAAAGTCACAGACACACTTGTTGAAGTTCCTCCATATTTGAAGTACTAAGTAATTTCGAAAATTCCTGCAAGACATCTGGTAGGACACTTGCTTGTCAGAGTAGTACCTACCGTTTCCAAGTTAAGTCCATTTGCAACAAATGTAGCATGACTAGAGTTTTTGAGGTTGGATCAATGGAAGTTCTGGAACATTGCCAGGTCAGGTCCAGAAGCAGGGGTCCCCCCACGGCATCTTGGAATTGACATTTGGGTGATAACTCGGACAATTGCTGGGCTTGCAGAAGGAATCTTACTGTTTGACCTTAGTCATTTCCTGCCTCCAGCGTAGCATCTCTCCATCCTCCCCTAACTTTTCAGGTCCCACCACGGTCCTCAGGGCCCATCCTTCCACAGAGCCTCAGATAGGGCTGTGGGCACAGTGCTCTCAGCGTTAATTTGCCAACTGACATGATTTATCTTCCCTAAGTACATGCACACACACTCACATAATGGTACCTGTTTCTTAAAAAAAAAAAAAAAAAAAAAATGTTAATGCTGGGACCAGCTTCAGATTGTGCCAGTTGAAGGGATAAAAACCCAGGTCTAACGCACAGAGCCTGTCTGATTCCTGTGCTCCAGCATCCCTCACACAGCAAGGAGCCCGCTCTGAAAGCCCCGTGGCTATGGCATCACTGTGCACGCTGGGAGAGCCGAAACGCCGCGGCCCCCCGTCCAGAGCGGGCCCAGACCTGGCTCCTGTCCGAGTAGCCCACTCCCTGCCACCCTCCCCTGCAACCTGGTCCCCAGACGTCACGGTGCCAGGAGGGGTGCCTCTGGGAGAGGCCCGAAGAGGCTGGGAATAACAAACTCTACACGGGGTCAAGCTAAGAAGCACAAATCACAGAAGCCTGCATTGGGAATCCAAGTTCTTCAGCTCCGTGGCAGTAAAGTGACCTCAGGCAAGTCGCTGGACCTGTCTGGGTGGGCGGCACACCAGGGGGCTGGGCCGGGTGACCCCCCCCCCCAGGCCCACAGTGCCCATGCGGGGGCCGGCGGATCCCACGGCAACTTCTTCCAAGTTGGCCTCTTGAATGGACATTCGAGGAGCATAACCGCCCATGATGTTGGAAATGTCCACGTAGAAGCCTCGGATAATCCCTTGGATCCCCAGCTTGATGAGGCACCAGTCATGACCTGCGACACGTAAACAAGGACATGCCCGTCAGGTTCAACGTGGCAGATGAAACGGGACATCGAGCAGAAGCGAAGACCAGCAACGACGGCCCCTCCGCCTGCCCCGGAGAAGTGCGCACGGGTGAACGGCCAGCCATGGCTGAAAGGGCTCCTGTACCGTGGCCACGTGTGGCCGCTGTGTCCCAAGAGACCCGGGTTCCAATCCCGGCAGGACACACACAGCCCGTGGAGCCAGGGAGACCCGATTCTGGTTCCAAAGTGAAAACTGGCCTCTCTGAGGCTCGTTTCTACAACTGCGAATCAGAGAGGCGATGAGCTTCCAGAAAGGCCAAGTGTAAATGCACAGTGTAGACATCGCCCCGCCCAGCTCAGCAGGTGCTCAGAGTGGACTGGGGCCTCCTGGAAACGGCAGGCTCACCATCACCTCAGGCCCTGGGGACTTCCTGTGGCCCCCTCAGCTCACCCCCTGTGTCTGCCAAAGTCTAAGAAGTCTCCACGGCATAGGTCACCAGGTGGTTCCTGGTGAGTCACCGTCCGATGAAGACCCACCGTTAAATGCCCAGATTCGCTGGACTCTGATCACATCTGGACGACCTCAGAAGTACCCGGGACCTCTGTCACACTCGACACAGACCCAAAAGAATCCCGTTATTGCCTCATGCTGGATTCGTTTGCTTTTACAAGCTCTCCTTCAACTTTCAAAGGAATATTTTGATTGAGCCTGGTGAGCAGGATTAGAGAAAAGTAGGTCCTCGGGGGTCAGGAGGTGTGTGCAGTGGCAGAGAGCAGACCTGCATCCAGATCCGGCTCTTCTCACAGGTGACGGGACCGGGGCTGAGGGAGTGAGGCTGCTTCCACGGCAGCTACGGGGGGATGAGGGCACCTGCCCCAGGGAACCGGGGGGAGGACCCGCAGATGCTCCACACCGCTCCCTACGGCCTCACTGACACTCGTCCCAATGGTGTGCACGCCCTCCCTCCCGCCCGCAGGTGCACGCGTGACCCCTTCCTACATCGTCAGAGCCTGCTGTTCAGAAGGGCCATCTGAGATTCAGAGCATTCGAGGGCCCCTGACAAAGCCGAACCCCAACGCGCACTGGCTTTCCGACCCGTGTTTGAGCTTCACCGCAGCGCAAGAAAGAGAGATCTCGTTACCTGGAATCCTTTTCCTTCTGGTCTCCCATCCATCCATCCACTTCCCAAACTCGTTGCATTCGTGTTCTTTGAAGCTTGGGCGGTCCCTCTAATAAAGATGTACAAGTCCACCGTGAACACCCACGGGAGGGCCTGGCTTCCAGCAGAGCCGCGCCCACCCCAAGGGACAGGTGGATCTCACAGGTACAGTGTGACCGACCTGTGTGTGCAGCACAGGAAAGAGTCCCGGGGGTGAGGGGCCCGGTGTGGGGGGCACAGACGGCTGCCCCTAGGCAGGGGCAGAACACACACCTCCACGTCACAGGTCGTGTAACATTAGGCTCCTTATAAGAACATGTATACAAATTGAAAAACAGTAGTACTGCTTATATGTGGATATATTCACTTAAAAGTATGACATATATTAGAAGACTATGCCAGTCTCACATAGTGTCAATTCTGTGAAGGGAAGGAGCGGATAGGCATTAAAGTGGGGGGTGAATGGGGCTTTAGCTTCATCTGTGATTTTTTCTCAGAAGGAGAATGTGTTGATACACACACATGTATATTATATGATACAAACACACATGGGTGCACATATCTCCGTGTGTATCTCGAATATGCATATATTCAGGGTAATGTAAGAAAAAAGGCTCCGTTCTCTGTCCCATCTGCTGCCGGAGCCCAGCACCTCACAGGCAATCACACACCGCCATTTAGTGTGTGTCTTGTTGAACACTGTTCTCTGTGTGTACAACACGCAGGAACGCCCATTGCCGGGGTGTAGACCACGAGCCCATTCTTCTCCGGGGCCAGGGAGTGGTCCACATCTGGAAGCTCAAATCAAGGGCTTTTTAACTAGTTCCCCATCAGTGGGGATTCAGGTTGGTTTTTCCCCCTCTGGAATGACCGTCTTCTACAAATCTTTGCCTATTTTATGCAAGTAAAATCAATCTGCGGGACAGCCAGGTCAAGCTGTGTATGTATTTAAATCTCCCCTAGACAGACATATGGTAAATGATAAAAGCTTGGCATGTATTCGCTGTGTGACCTAGAACAAGTAAATCAGCATCTCTGTTCTTCATTGTAGTATCATTTTCTCTGAGGAGTAAGTTAATAGAGGCGACATGCCCTTAACATGCTCTAGACCTGGCTAGCTCTGCCCGGGAGAGTAACCCATCACCACACTGACCGGATGCCAGCGACCACCCAGAGGACAGCGTGCTGGCCAGCAGGCCGAGACTCTGGCTGCTGTCACACTCGGTGCGCATGGGTGTGAACTCTGCACACCTGTGCTTATCCGCCCACTCGCAAGAATTCACACCCCACATCTGGTGTCACAAGGTCACGGCTCCAGCCGAGGCTCCGTTTCTTCCCCCTATTTGTCAGTATTTTCTGGGGGGTTTTGTCCATTTTTTAGTAAACGTGTCCTACACTTTTGTAATTAGGCAGGTAAAACATTTTCCAGACTTGGGCAATGCGTCCCAGCACAGGTCAGAGATTGTGAACTACACGTTAGACGAAGGACAAAGTATGAGGGTAATTTCCCCACAGAGCAGTGCAGTCCCAAATCCCTGTGTCAGGTGCCTGTGTGTCTGCAGTGCGTCTTAGCCTGAGCTGGAGCTGAGCTCTACATGCTTCTACCGTCTAACATGCTCCGTCCTGGTGCACGTTACTGGGCTCCCATCCCCAATATTCCGGTGGGTTTTAACCACTCAGATCTCTGTACACCAACACTTCACATTGCAGAATGCCGATTTACGATACCTTTATGAGGTTTTCCGCAGGAGCAAAAAAGTCATGTTGCAAATAAAATCTAGACAAAGAAAGAAAGAAGTCAAGATAAAATAACCGTAAATTAAAAACCACTTTATTTCCAGCCTCAGGGAGACCTGACAGACACAGTAGGAAGTGCGGGATCGCCAGAGCGAGAGGACCACAGGTAATTAACCCGGGTCAAACGTCTAAACTTCACCGCCTGTCTTCTCCATCCTTCCTTCCACCCATCCTTCCTTCCAGTCACTGGTCCTCACCCTCTACCACGTGGGTGCGGAGGCGCTAATGTCCTGTGCTTGGTGAGAAAATACACCAGCTCTCCTTTCCAGGGGTGGGGACACTGGGCTTTGTGACTGTGTCACAGCAGAGCGGTGGCCCCAGCCAAGGCACACTGGGCCCCACCCCCCCACGGCTCCCGGAGGGCGGGGAGGTTAGCCCGGCCACTCACCAACCAACGCGGGACATGTCGGAGAGTGAGAGGGTTACTGCTAATTACACCAGGACAACAGGTGTCGGATGGATTTTCTGACCACAACAGGTTGCTGTGACCCCTACCTCCCCCGGGTCCCGGGACGGCACTGTCGGGGGGCCAGCATGCACGGGTGTTGGGTGCTACTTGGTCACCATTTCACGTCCACGTGCTTATGACGGACGTGAGGTTGCGTTCATCTCAGGGTGACACTGTACCTTGAGGAAGCTGAGTTGGGACCTTGTGGCCGACGCGCGGCATTGTGAGCGCTCAGCAGCTCGAGCCTGGTGGGCGCAGCAGCTTCACGGAGCCCACACTTGAACCTCAGATCCCAGAACCTGGGAGGGGGGCTCACCCCGAGCGTCGGGTTGGGGCAAAGTTACACCCTGCCCGTCTCGGTAGTGCTCCGGAGAACCTAACACAGCAGCTCCTGCTGCGGCCGGGCTGCTGTCGGTCGGCAGCGGCTCCCGGGCTGCGGTCACCAGCGGAGAAGGGACATCCGCCCCTGCCTTGGCGCAGCTGCTCCTCGTGGCCGCGGCCCCTGGACAGTAAGCCTCGGACCAGCCCACCTCGCCTGCCGACACCGGGCCGTCGCCCACCGGGTGCAGGGACCCAAGCTGGTAGGGGGCACCGGCTCTTGGTGGCAAGGACTGACTCTACGAAGAACAGCCTCGTAGAAACCTGGGCTTGCTTGCTTTCATCTGGCCCTTGCCCGGAGCAACCGCCTAATTAACTATCATCGGTTTAGGGTGTGTCATTTAGGAGACATGATCTCCTATGCTATTGGCTTGTGGATTATTATTAGAGATTAGTTTCCACAGAGAACCTGTGTGAAATAAATCATTGGCAAGGACACGTCCGTCTCTGAGCACAGCTCGCCTCCGATGAAACCCCTGGTCTCTGACCCCAGCCCAGAGCCTCAAAGGCAGGGGAGACCTTGCGGTTCTGCAGCTGCTGGCTGCTTGGGGTGCAGAGTGGAGGGGAGTCTCCGCCGTGCGGGGTCAACCTGCCCCCTGAGGACGTGTCAGGGCAACACGCAGACGAGCGGACACATAGGAGCCCCTCGCCTCTGCAGATCCCACGCCAGCGCCTTGGCACAAGCCCTCTACAGGCAGGGGGGCTTCCCGACCTCCCGGGGCTCCTGCTCCCTAGCACCGGCTGGCGGCTTCCAGAAAAGCTAAACCATGGAGCACGGGGTGCCTCCCCGCCCGGCGTCCCCCCCACCGCCCAGCGTCCCGACGGACACGGCCCCTCGCCCCTTTGTCCCGCTGGCTCCCTCTCCCACTGAAGACCCCTCGGAACCACGCTCACCTGGACACGCTTCCCCAT
>LNAC01000402.1:1505049-1518026 GCA_002007465.1 Ailurus styani | reverse complement strand
TGCTGTACGGCCACGGAGGATGTACGTTACAGCAGGCCCGCCCCCGGCCCCCTGTGTTGTGCCCCCCTCGCCGGGCAGCGGCTGCCCCTCTGCCGGGAGCTTCTTCCCCGGGTTTCTGCACGGTGCACGCTCACCTCCCTTCAAGCCTGTGCTCACAATCGGCTTCTGGTAAGGCCAGCCCCGACGCCCCTTCCCAGAGACATTCGCACTCCCGCAGCCCCTCGCACCCCCCACCCGTCCATCTTTGTTTCCACAGCAGACAGACCTGCTGCGCAATTTGCTTGTCGTGTGATCGTCTCTCTTTCCCAGTTCGGCGTGTGCTTCACGAGGACAGTAAACTTCGTGCGGTCCACTCGCGTTGCCCTGGGGCTTGGCACGTGGCCCAGCTGAAGAAATATTTGTTACACACATGAGCGAACGAATCATGTTTTCCAGCTCATTCTGTGTTTTAAAATACCGATTCCCTAATTGGACTAAAATCTTCCTGAGGATGAAAAGGTACAGGAGAAATCTGCTAACATTTACCATGAGTTTGCAATAATGTCGTTCACAGCTCATGTATTTTATCTCTTTTAATCCTCAGAATGTGAGATGTTGGTATTACTGGCATCTTGCAAATGAAGAAATGCACCTTTGAGAGGTCAGGGAACAGTACAGACCCCGCAGCTGGAAAAGGAGCCACGTTTCCAACGCAGGTACGCCTAACTTTGACATCTGAAGGCCCTAACCCAGGGCTGGTCCACGGGGACGTGACAGACGGCGGGGTGAGATCGTTCCGTGACCGCGTGCGCAGTGACACGCAGGCCCTGAGCCAAGGCTGGGGTCACGCCTGCTCCTCGGGGGCTGACCGCGGACGGCAGGACGCGGACGCCGCAGCAGGCAGCGCCGGTGGTGGAACAGCAGGGACGTCCTCACGGCACACCAGGACCTCGGGGGCCCGGGGCTCCCTCTGGGAGCCGACCGCTGAGCCAGGACGTGCCGACAAGGGGGGGCAGGGAGACACGGAGCTGGAGCACGACATTCGTCCGCACCTGCGCCATCCAACCGGGAAGCTACCGGCCACGCGTGGCCATTTAATGCCTCTAATAATGTAACCGTATGATTTAATCACAATTAAATAAATGCAATAAAATGAACAGTGCCGTTTTCCCTGGGCCTGGCCGCGTGTCCAGTGCTCGGGAGCCACCCGCGGCTCCGTGTTGGACGGCGCACGCTCAGACCCGCCGTCACCGAAAGCTCTGCTCGGCTGTGCGGGAAGAGCGCAGGGCTCCGTCTCCACCACCAGCACGGACTCTGAGCCACGGGGCAGACACGCGCCCCACGCAGCCCGGCGTCCAAGGCTTCTGCGTGGCGCTCGCTCGGCCCCGGCCGGGGCAGCTCGTGGAAGGGGAGAGGGGGCAGGTGGCGGGTTTGCCGTGTCCCGCTCAGGCTCGGCGGGGCTCTCGGGGCCGCACCCGGGCTCGGGACCGCTGAGCTCACGCCCTGCCCCGTGCACGCCTGGCACCGATGGCAGCCTGGCCACGCCTGCGGGCCACGCTGGCTCCCCCGCGACGACGACAGCCCGGGAACGGTCCCGCGTCCCGGATGAAACCACACCGTGCCCGGCCAGCCGCGGTGCTCGACAAAGCCTTGCCGCATAGTTCATTTTCTTAAATAACCTCATGACATTTGATTTGCCTGGTGATTCTTTGGGGAAGTGTCCGTCCTTCTTCCTGGCAGCTGCAGTGAGCTCGGTCCGCACCGGCGAGGAGCCCGCTGACCTCGCGCCGAAGCCACCGACTCAGCGCCCCCTCCCCGCTGCCCGGCTGGACGGGAAAAGCAAGGCGTCGGGGCAGCTCGGGGCAGCTCGGGGCAGGGGCCTTGCGGGTCTCGTTCCCCTGCCTCCCTCCCGGCCAGAGCCGTGGGAAGGGGCGCTCTTTTCATCCTTGCTGCCTTTGCTCTTTTTCTTCCGCGTGCTTCGGGGGACCAAGAAGGGCACGCAGCCGCCGGCGACCAGAGGCTGCAGATTCGCGGGGGAAAGAGCCAGACAGACAGACAGGCGTTGTCCACGTTTCTCCAAGGGATCGGTGCCCCCACCCTGAATCCTGACACTCAGATCTAGACAATCAGTCACGTTAGCACCTCCTTAAAAAACAAAACAAAACAAAGCACGATCCAGGGCGCCTGGGTGGCTCAGTGGGTTAAAGCCTCTGCCTTCGGCTCAGGTCCTGATCTCAGGGTCCTGGGATCGAGCCCCGTGTTGGGTTCTCTGCTCAGCAGGGAGCCTGCCTTCTCCTGCCTCTCTGCCTACTTGTGATGTCTCTGTCAAATAAATAAATAAAATCTTTTTAAAAAAATCTGTGTCAAATAAATAAAATCTTAAAAAAAAAAAAGATCCCCTCTGCAAATGAATGTTTCCATTTGGCAAATGAATAAATGAGAAGCGCCTCTCACGGTCGCAGCGCCCTCTGTGGCCAAGGAGGGGAGGCAGCACCTTCCCAGCGGGGGCCTCGGAGGCATGGGCGGCCGGGGACAGCACCCGGGGGAGGCCGTACGGCTGCTTCGCAAACTGGGTGATGCACCCGCTTTCCTCAAGCCCCCGAAGTGCCCGCGCCTTCCTTGAAGAGCTCCGCAAACCGGGAGGAGATTTCCCAGGCCGACGTTCGCTTTTCCAAACGAAACCTGGCGTTCAGACACATCTGTTTTCATTGGCAGAAGCGAGTTCAGCGTGGGGCAGGGGTTTCCGTGGGCTCCCTCCTCGGCCTCCCCACCGCCCCCGTGCCCCGGCCTCCCCCAGCCAGCGCTCCCCCGAGCTGGGGCGCCCTCCAGGGACCTGCCCGCTGCCCCCGAGACGCAGCTGCTTAGACACTTCATTATCCTCTTGCTCAAGCTCCGTTGCAGCTAAGAGCCTCCTGCCATGTGCTTAAAATGTGTTTCGCTGAGATAAAGGGAAACCAAAGAGACTTTGTAAAATACGGCAGAGGCACCACAAGAGATAAATCTTTACGGAGCCTGAAACCCTAGACCGTTTCACAGGAATAGCAGAGGAGGGGCGGGTGCAGGTAAAATTCAGCACCGATTTTCTCTAGCGCTGCACAGACGGCAGGCCTGGAAGCCACAGAGACCATCCATACCACGTCCCGAGTGTGCAGAAAGCGAGGCTCCAGACGGGTATTTTATGGTCGTGCTGAGATGGGAACCACTGGCCACACGTTGTCTGCAAGTTTAAATCCGATGAAATTCAAAGCTCGGCTTCTTGGTCACACCAGCCACATTTTATGGGCTCAGAAGCCAGGGTGGCTGGTGGCTTCTGCACAGAAGAGCACAGAAGAGAGATTTCCATTGCGGGAGAAGGTTCTAGCAACAGTGCCCGTTGTAGGGTGTACCACGGCCTTAATATCCCTTTTTATTAACTTAGACACAATGTTCAATGTTCAGTCATGGTCTTAGAACTCTTTGGCGACCTCTCATCAGGGCAGGAACATGCCCACCACGAGGCAGACCCATCTCTTTGGCTCCCTTATGCCTGACCCCGTGACCACGTGGTATCACACAGCAAGGGGACTTTGCAGACGTGGTTATGTTTACAGACCCCGAGACGGGGAGGTAATCCTGGCCATCCAGGTGGGGCCCGTCTGCTCACAGGAGACCGTCAAAGCAGAGACCGTTCTCTGGTGGGACGTGTGAGAACCACAGGCGGAAAGGGAGTCAGAAAGAGCCAAAGGTTTGAATCCTGCCCCAAAAGAGAGAAGGCCCCTGCGCAGCGCTGCGAAGGCCCACGGGCCAGGGCCGCCCCGCGCCAGCGAGAAAGCGGGAGCCTGGGTCCTGCAGCTGCTGCCCCCTCCCTAGAGCCTCGCCAGGCAGCCCAGCCAGCGGGCCCTTTGACCACGGAAACCCAGCAGAGACATCAGCCGGGCCCCCGGGACCTCCGACCTGCCGACCGTGAGATAACAAATCCGTGGTAAGACACCGAGAATGTGCAGCGACAGCATGAACGCAATCCTGTATTTGTTCGTTCAACCCTCACAACTGCAAAGCCACCATCACCCAACAGGCAAGACAGATGCAGAGAGTTTTCAGCTCCTGGGAGACACGACCAAGCCCATCGGATCCTTGAGGCCAGAGGCTGTGGGTGCACCAGCTGTGCCCATTTTAAGGGACACAGAGAGGTGCACCGGGACACTCGCTGGAGCCGCCGGGGATCCGAGGCGGACCTGGCTGTCTGGGAGCGCCCAGCCCCTGACCCCACAAATGCCCGGCTGACGGCTCTCGGCTGTCCTGGCCTCCCAGCGGGTCCAGCCCTGCCAGCACCCCCGCTGCTCACCTTGAGGCCTGTCCGCCAAGCTGGCGTCTCCACCGACGGTCTGGGTCTGGCTGCAGTTAGGTTCCTGCCTCACTTTCCATAAAAGAAGTGTAACAAGGGGCGCCTAAGTGTCTGCCTTTGGCTCAGGTCATGATCCTACTGTCCTGGGATCGAGCCCCGCATCGGGCTCCCTGCTCAGCGGGAAGCCTGCTTCTCCCTCTCCCACTCCCCCTGCTGGTGTTCCCTCTCTCGCTGTGTCTCTCTCTGTCAAATAAATTAATTAAATCTTTAAAAAAGAAGAAGAAGTGTAAAGATGTGAGACAGACATATGGAAGACAACAGGTGTCTTAGGTTCCAACCCCACCTCTTCACACCTGTTCTCCTGCCTTCCTCACGCCAGCCGGAGAGTTACCTAGGATCAGACCCGTTGCAGGGAAGCCCAGAGAGGCAGGGCGCTTGCCGAGCATCACACAGCAATAGAAGGGGCGGGGATGCATTTCAAACAAGTCTTGGGGTGAAGCCACAGCCCCAACCCTTTGTTAACGACGAAGAAAACTGCCCCGTCTTCACTGTTTCCCCAGCAGCTACGTAATTCCTTATGTGTGTTCTCCAGACAGTCTCGAAGGCCATTATAGGAAAAGTCTGTCCACCCAGGACACAAATGTGAGGAAGGAAATAGAGCCAGCTCGCACACTGCTGGGTATTCTCCCACAGAACACAGAAGCACTCGTTCAAAGGGCTCCCACCCCAGGACGTTAGAGCCCGAGTGTCCACCAACTCATGAACGGATAAAGAAGATGTGGCAAAGACACACAGTGGAATATTACTCGCCCATAAAAAAGAAGGAAGTCTTGCCATTTGCTATGACATGAACGGCCCTAAAGAACATTAGGCTAAGTTGAAATAAGTTGGTCAGAGAAAGACAAATGTGATTTCACTCACGTGAAATTTAAGAAACAAAACAAATGAGCAAAGGGGAGAGAGAGAGAGAGAGACAAACCCAGAAACAGACTGTTCCCTACAGAGAACACACGGACGTCCCCGGAGGGGAGGGAGGGGAAGCAGGTGACGGGGACTAAGGAGGCACCTGCGGTGAGGGGCGGTGGGTGATGTTTGGGGCGGCGGGACCACTGTGTTCTACACCTGAACCTGAGGTAGCACTGTGCGTCAACGTTACTGGAATCAAAATCAAAAACACTTTTTTTAAATGTGCCAAAGAGGGGCCCCGTCCCCCACGGGTTTGAGAACCCTGCGCAGGCCCGGCCGCACACCGCACCCCAGATGCTGTGGAGGGACCTCGCCGTCTGAGTTTCTCTCCGAGCCACAAAGCCCGAACGTGTGCCCCACAGGGCCCTCGGGGGCTCGGGGGAAGCGGGTCCTCTGCCTGACGGTGGGCGTGCACAGCTCGGCAACCCGGGTGCTGTGGGCTCGCCCACCTCTGCCCATCTCGCCGGAGCCCCGCGTGTCCTGCCGCTCCCGTCCGCGGGGCAGGCGAGGCCTCTGCGCAGGAGGGAGGGCACCCGCCGGACCCAACCTTCCCTCACCCAAAGGCCCCCTCCGCCCGCAGCACCCGTGGCCTCTACTTCCAAGTCTGTGTGTTTAAGGGAGTTTTCCAATCACTGTTCTTTTCGAGGGAACAAGATCCCCCCTGGAAGGGGCAAGCCGTGAACGTGCAAGAACGTTCACTGCAAAGCGCATCAGATTTGTCCGCGGAGCCTGAGCATGGTCATCCCAGTGACAGGGGCAATCGCTCTTTTTCTGATGGAACAGTGTAGTCTTGAGACTCCGTACGCTCCAGCGCTGTGGACACTTTAGCGTTCCCTTTCAGATTTGCCTTCAAATAAGAAAAGATGCGCGCAGGGTGTGCAGGCCGGCGGCGGGTTGACCAGCAGGCCGGGGCTGGTAGGTGTCACTGCTGGGGAGCCGACCTTTCCTGACCTTCAGCGACCCACCATCCCCTGCAGGGACTTCCGGTGAAGCCTTCGGCCAAAGTATGAGGTTTTCGCAAAGTGACAGGAGTTTGTTCCCGTTGGGCATAAAGCGGGAGGGGGTTTAAGCAGCAACAGGTGTGGCGGGCGGGCGGCGAGCGGCGGCACAGCAGGCCCAGCTCCGAGGCTCTGCCGGGCTCCACGCGAGCCTGTCCACCCCCAGGCCGGGCCGCGGGGAGCAGCGGGAGTGGGCAGGGGAGCGCAGGCCCGGCTGGGCACCTCACGGGCCAGGGGCTCTGCAAACCCCGTGGGCGGTCTGCTGACGCCGCCGGGCCCGACCTCACCTCTGCGCGCTGTCACAGGCTCATCGCGCTGCGAGTCTGCGCCGCCCGGTCCTCCGTCAAGGACAGCTTTGAAACAGCCCCCCACCTTACGCAGGAACCCCAAGTTCAGTGTCTAGGACCGGATTTCCTGCTCCCTGCACACCAGCCAAGGTCCCATGGTGCTCACGTGCTGGCCAGCAGGAGTCTGCAGGGGCCTCGCCGAGCCAGAAAGAACTTTCCTGAGACTGGCCGAGCCTCTGTGATGTCACAAGGGCTGTGGGGAGGGGGGCCCGGCGGGGGAAGGACCCTCCACTCCAGGAAGAGCCGGGTGCACCCCGAGTGTTCACAGGGTGGAAAGGACTCTGTGGCTCGGTGAGAGGCGTGCAGCGGACGCCGGTCCCTGCCCTGGAGCCCACGGCCTAGAGCAGGGGCTCTCGGTGAGACGGGAGCAGCGCAGTGGGCCCCACATGTGTGGTCCCAGTGGATGCTACTGTCCCCCCACCCTGCAGAGCGGCCGTGTCCTGGTCCACAGGTGGAGAAACTGAGGCTCAGGAGGTCGGAGAGTCATCCAAGTCCCTCGAGTCATGAGCGGCTGAACGGGAGCAGGAGCTCGGGGCATCCACGCGGCCCCAAGCATGCAGTCCTGGAGGCCAGGGGCTGGCAGTGCGTGTGGGCGTCTGTCACTGTCGTTGGTTTCGTCATCGGGCTTGGCCTGCCCTGCCCCCCTCCTGCACCCCAGCTCTCCCCGATGAGACCAAACGGTTTGGAAAGCACGCCGCCGCCGGGAAGCTCCCCGGCCTCTGGCTGGCACCCACGCCCTCAGGCCCGTGCTGACACGTCTGTCCAGGCTTCCAGAGGGAATGCTCAAGAACACAAGCCACGTCTGTGCCTCCGTACATAGCAGGTCACGGTGCTTTATGAAATCAACCGAAGTGACCCTGTCCTGAGGTTCCCTTCTCCCACGACCTGAGTCCAGCACAGAGAACAGCCGAGGCTAGCGAAGGCTGCCGGAGCCACCTGTCTGCACCCGGAGCCCAGCCCCCCAGGTCTGGCGTGCCTCCGAGCCGCTGGACAGCCGCTACCGTGCAGGTTCTGGGCGCAGATCTGGGAGGCACCGGGAGTCTGGACCCCACACGCGGCAAGACGGTGCTGGGTGGCAGGCCCGGGTCCCCACCTGGAGAACAAGTTTCCGCAGGCCTCACTGTCTGGTCACTAGCTACTGACAGTCATATCTGAGGTTTGAGTTAAGGGAGGCTGGGTGGCTCAGTCGGTAAAGCGTCTTCCTTCAGCTCAGGTCATGATCTCGGGGTCCTGGGTTCGAGCCCCGCATCGGGCCCCCGGCTCATCGAGGAGTCTGCTTCTCTCTCCCTCGCTCTGCGGATCCCCCTGCTTGTGCGCTCTCTCGCACTCCCTCTCTCTTTTTCTCTCTCAAATGAATCAAAAATAATAAATGAAAATAAAATTTAAATTAGTTTAATAAAAGTTAAATGAAATGTAAAACTTACGTCCCCCGCCTCACTAAATTTCACGCGCTCGATGCCACGTGCAGCGGTGTGGAAACAGAGCCCTTCCACCTCTGTGCACGTGCTTCTAGACGGCTCTGTCGAGGGAGGAGGAAACGAGAGCAAGCAGGGTGGTGGTCCGGAGCCCTGAGCCGGACAGCAGCCCGTCGGGGCCGTGGGAGCGGCGAGGGCAGACCCTTCACCCAGAGGCTGGAGTTGAGAGCCGCCCAGGGCACCTTGACCGCAGCCCCGGAGGAGCCCGGGGCCAGAACCAGCCACCCAGCTCAGCGGCTCCCTCCTTCCTGAGCCACAGAAAGCGTGCTAGAGAGTGCAGGGGAGCTGCTGGCTTGTGGGGTCGTTTGTGACCCAGCAGTGGGGTCTGGTCCCCGCGCGGGAGCCGGCTGGGGGATGTCGGGCGAGAGAGGTTTGGAATGAGGGTGGCCCCGCGGCAGGGAGAATGAGGACTGGAGGCGTGGGCTCGCCCCACATCGGGGCCATCTCTGTGCCATCTCTGCCAGTGGATGAAGCAGTGGGGTGCCCGCCGGGGTCACCGGGCCTGGGCACGGCCTGACGGGTGCCAATACACCACCGACAGGAGCAGCCTGTTGTACCTGAGCCCCGGGGCAATGCTAGAAACGTCTGCCTTTGAGGCATCTCGTGCCCCAACCTCCTCCCAGGCCCTGATTTTTGAGCAGCAGGACCCACCGCAGCCCACGGTGCTGGCTGCACCTTCAGGGACAGAAATGAGGGAACAGATCCAGCCTGCAGCTTGCTGGTCCCCTCAGGGGCTCCTCCCTCCTGTTTACACACACCAACCCCCCCCCCCCACTGACCACCTGCAGTATTGGTTAGTATTGGCCGCTCCGGCAGCTGCCAGGAGGCATGGGAGCCCAGCTGTGACCAGAAGGACAGCCCCGCTGTCCCAGCCCAAATGGCTGACCCCTAGAATCACGGGGAATGGGTAAAAACATGGTCACTATCTGAAGTCACTAAGTTTTGGGTGGGTCATTACACAGCAAAAACTAACCAATACAGCATGTTTGGTGTATGGTTGTGCTTGGAAAGCAGTATTCCTCCCACCAGCAACACTGAAAACGCTGTGCTTTCCCAGCCTCCTTTATAGCTCGGGCACAGACACACACCAGCCACCATGTGTGGTAGTTCTGTGAAATGGTGACTCTGGATTTGTGCAGTGCACAACCTGGGCAGATGCACAAAATGGCCCCAGGACACTACAAACCCACACAGACCCACCCCTCCAGACTGGAGGTGAGCCAGTGAGATACCAGTGCAGCTTGTATGGCAAGAGCGGCGGCAGCTGGGTCCCTCTGCAGCATGATTTATGGGCTCTGTTCCCTTCCACATGGCCCCCAATGGCTCTCCAGTCTTTTCAAAATTCCCATGAATTCCCAAAAACCTTTCAAAGAATCCCCTTTCTGCTTAAATTACCCAGACTCCGATTTTCTTGCTTATGGCTAAGAAACACCTCCCACCCTTGGTTCAGATCTTCTGGGTTAAAGTGGGTTGTGCCTGGTGACTGTCCCTCGGTCCTCACCTGCCCACCCAGTCCCCCAAGGAAGTAAGGTGGGCGCACTTGTCCAAACAGTCCCCGGGGGTGGCTGGCCAGCATGGGTGGACAGCGAGAGTCATTGCTCAAGTCTCAGTGCGGCAAGGACAGGACACGGTGCTGCCCCGGGAAGAAGAGTGACGGACAGTCTCACGACCCCTGTCAGGGACCCGCGTCTGCCCCACAGAAACACCCCTGTGCCATCTTCCCGGCCTGGACCAGGCTTTGTGCGGGGACACTGAGGCCAGAGATCAATCCCATCCCCTTCCTAGAGCGTCTCTTCCTCCCACACTCAGAACCAACCCTTCCCCTGCCAGGCTTTTGTCTGTCGGTCTAGATGGCCGCCACCACCCTGGGGACGCCCGCGCTCAGAGGAGGAGCCCCATGGCTGAGGGTTCTCTGAAGGGCACGGCTCCCCTGGGTGCGGGGCCGGAGCCCCACCTTCTCTCCCTGTCTGCCTGCCTGCCTGCACTTTGTTCTGCAGCATCTCTCCCCCGCGGCCTCTAACCGCTCCCCTCCCCTCCCTCGCACACGCGCACGCACACGCATGCACACACATGCACGTGCGCGCGCACACACACACACACACACATACACACACACACACCGTCCTACAGACCCCCCCCCATCTGTGTCTCCCGCCTCCCCGTGCTCCTGGCTGCAGACACGCGTCCTCCTCGCGCCGCTAGATGGCAGTGTGGACCCGCGGACCTGCGGGCCCGCACTGCCCCAGGCTGGGCTCCCTCCTCCATCTCCGCCCCCACTTCCCCCCAGGGCCCTGAAGAGAACCGGGCACAGCTCCGTGGTCCTGCCTCCGCGGGCACCTCCTGAGTCCCGCTGTCTCCCCAGCCAGGCACGTGCCCCCTGCTCTGCGGGTCAGACTCTGCCGTCCACACAGCAGGCCCCTTGCTGAGACTTCGGGATGAAGCTGGGGCAGTGGTCTGCCTTTGGCCCGGCTGTTGATCTCCTGCCGGACTTGCCTGGACACGATCCTAGCCCGGGAAGGCCCGGGAGCGGCGGGCGGGCGGGTCAGAGGACAGCCCGGGGCGGGGGCGGGGGGCGACAGCAGGGTTAGGGTGAGCTCCCTCCAGCCTCTCCAGACTCAGAGGTGACACGAGAGCTCAGAGGGGTTGCCCTCCGCCCCCCTCGCCTCCACCGGAGGGAAAGGAGACCCCGAGGGGCCCAGGGCTCCCCCACGACTGCCCACGGGCCCGAAGAGCCCACGGGAAGGCAGGTGCCCACTCTGACCCACATCGGACTGAAGAGCAGGGTCTCCGTGCGGGGGGCGGGAAAGCCCCCCAGGGGCAGAGATGACGGCGGGGAGGCTGCGCACGCCCCGTTCCAGGCCCTCCCTGCCGGGTGCTGCCCAACCGCAGCCACGGAAACCCCCGCACTGGACCTGCCCCTGGGCACGAGGGAGGGTCCCTGTGGCGAGAGGCGGACCCCTGGGCTGTGGGGGGGGGCCAGGCTGCCCCCCATCTTCCTCCCCATGGGCGGCGGCGGGGCTCCAGCAGGGGTCTGCGGCCTCGCCCCCCGAGAACCTACAGTAGTAGCTGGGGTTGGCGTCCATCCTGCCTGGCCTGAGCTCCAGTCCCCGCAGAGCACGTGAAGAGGACCAGGGAACACCCGTGCGTGTGGGCAGCAGCTGGGCTCGGGGATAGGACCCTCGGACCCAGGGAACCTGAGCCCTCCGGAGTAGGCGGGAGCAAGCTGCCCCTCCCCCTGCAGGACGGCGACTGTGCCTGCCCCTTGCCCTTGGAGGCTCCAAGCGGACCTGCCCTTTTGTCCAGCCGGGCGGCCTGGGGAGAGACGGTGCTCTTGTCCGCGGCCCTCGGCCACACACACACCCCCCGAAAGACGTGGTCCAGAACCTCGGGCAGCCAGGGCCTCACTCACAAGACGTGAGCGACATGCCCGGGCCCTGACGAACTAACCCTTCCAGCCCCCCCACCCCGGCTCCCTGCCAGCCCCCCTGGTGCCCCTCCAGCCCCCACCACTTCACCTGGCTTCCTTTCGCAGGTGTGTTGTAGTCTTTGAAACATGAACAAGTGCGGTCGATGCCCAAAAAGGAAAGGAACCTCAGGTGATGTGGTGCCCCGCCCCCCCGGACTTGCCTCCCGGTGTCCACACCCTGTGACATCCCCTCACTGAGCCCCTGAGCGCGCCCGGGACCTGGGGGGTCACTCTCATGAGCAGAAGGCCCTTGCGGTGGGACAGCGCAGCACCCCCCAGATCAGGTCCTGCTCGCGGCCCTGACGCCGGGAGCTGCCCGTGGAGAGGCCCCCGTGACGAGGAGCCTGACCCCACCGACGACCACCACCGGCAGGCAGAAGGGGGTCCGCCTGAACCCCGAGGAGAGTCCAGACCCACAGGCACCGTGAGATGCTTAGTGGTGTCGTGCCCAGCCCCTGGCGTGGAGACGGCGCCCGCAGGGACCAGACAGCATGAGACACACGTGCGCGCACGTCGGCGGTGCACGACTTGGGCCTCCTTCGCCCGAAATCTGCGCTCACCCCACGCGAACTGGCCCCTGTTTAGGTAAAGGTGAAAAGGCACACATTTTCATGTAATTGCCAGAAACGGGTTCTTCTCAATGCAGGAACAAACAGGAAGACAGGAAGTGAAGACGCCGCTACGTTTGTTTGGACTCAACCGCGGTCGTATTTCAAGCTTTTATTTTATAGTTTAGACAAAGGCAGGAGCGGCTCGGAGTAATAATTCCCCCAGGAGCGCGGGGCTCCAGGCGGGGGCATAAACTCGGCTTCCTCCGCAGCGCTGTCCGGCCCCCGAGCCCCACACTGTCCGCGGCCCAGACACGCGGCCCAGACACGCGGCCGCCGGCGCAGGGGCGCAGGGGCACGGGGCCGGCGCTCACACGTGCTCCTTGTCGAACTCGCACAGGAAGTGCATGGTGACATGGCAGGCCACGTCGTTCCAGCCGCCCGAGGCCACCATCTCCACGCAGTCCTCCTCGTCGTAGGCGTTGTTGGGCTCGCCGCTGCGCCACTTGTTGAAGGTCTGCACGGGGGAGCGGTCCGAGTACACGAACGTGCCCTCCCGCTCCAGGTCGTTGATGCCGATGAAGACGCGGGCCAGGCCGGCCTGCGCGATGTAGGCGGCCATCAGGCCGTTGGCGGCCTCGTCCTTGGGCATGCCCAGCGTGCCCCCGCGGCCCTGGCACGACAGCTGCGCGTCCACGTACCGCTTCTCCTCCTTCACCAGCAGGTAGATCTTACTGTCCGTCTCGCGCACGCCGGCGACAGCTGCGGGGGGGGGCAGTGCTGGAAAGTGAGCACTCGCGTTTCCGTGGACACGCTCCGTGCGCTGCACGCACGCGAGCCCCCCGCGCGGCGGGCGGACGGACGGACGGACGGC
>LNAC01000402.1:1459033-1504530 GCA_002007465.1 Ailurus styani | reverse complement strand
TGGAGGGCGGGGTCGTGGCAGCAGCTCCGAGGACCAGGGGCTCGGGACAGCGACACGCAGGCGCAGAGAAGCCAGAACGACCGAGGACAGTGGGGGCCCCAGGGCAGGAGGGCCCCTCACGCAGCAGGGCCAGCCGTGCCACCTCGGATCAGGGGTCCTGGCCCTCCTGAGGCTCCCCCCAGCTGCCCCCCGCGGGGAGCTCCACGTGTCCACACACACCCCTCCCATCCCCACCGCAGCGGGGGACCCGGCACGGCCAGCCCCTCGCCTCCCCCAGGACGGAGCCCGCCCGCCCTGCCCCGACCCTACCGAGAGCCCACAGGCAGGGCCTGCCTCTCTCCCTGCAGACCCGCGGTGCTGAGCTCCAGCCGCACTTCCAGACTGAATACCCCCCGTAGAAGACCGGGCCCGTCGTCCAGCATCTCAGCCCTCCTCCACCGCCCGGGGTCCAAACACCCTCACATCCACGCGCAGGGCCGGTCCACACTCGGTGGCCCCATCGACGCTGGGGCGGGGGGTGTTCCGCAGCGGAGCTCATCCGAGCCCACTGTCGCGCCCACATCCTCTGAAGCCACCCAGGCTTTCTCTCTGCGGTGACAGCGGTGGGCTCGTTCCTCCATGTCCTTCACACTGTCCCCTGCTTCCTGGGGGCCCCACACGCCACCGAGTCTTCCTCCCCGCGGGACTGGCCGTGTCCAGAGGGGGCCATGAGAGGCGCTGCCGTCCGTCCGTGACCTCACGTGGCCAAAGCCATGCCCACCGGCCATTCCCCCTCCTTCTCCCCACAGTACTGACCGAGCCCCTCAGACAGGGCTTTTTGCTCAGACATCTCTGTCTTCACCAGTTTCCAAGCCCCGAGCTTTCTCGAGGGCAGCTCTCTGAATGTCTCAATCAGGATGAATGACAGCAAATGCAGACACAGTATGTGTGAGAGACAGAAAGACAGGCGGATTCAGCAGGTGGATGCCAGAATGTACCCACGCACAGGGCGGTGTGCAAGCGACGGTCAGGACCGAACCACTGGGAAGCCCGCCCGGCTCCAGGGCCCCCCACCCGCACCCCGGGGCCTGACGACAAGCTCACAGAGAGGTCACGAGGGCCTGAGCGAGGTGCCGGTGCAGAGACGGGACACGGGACAGCTGTGCAGACGGCCTGGGGCCGCGGAAGTCAGCAGGGTCACGTGGAACAGTGTGGGACAGTGTGGGTGGCGTGGGACAGGGGACAGTGGTGGGCGGGGAAACGGCCAGGACACAGACGACAACACCGTGTGGGAAACGCCACATGAGCCGAGGGGCGGCTGGACCGGCGTGGGCAGCAGGACGCGGTGGACGTGCACCAGGCAAGGGGACGGGTAAGGCTGGCCCGCGGGGGCCCCTGAGGTGGGCGTGCAGCTGGGGGAGCCGCGTGGAGGAGGACAGGCAGCGTTTGAGCTCCACGGAGAGGGGCCGCAGCCACGGGGCGCGGGCAGAGAGGCCACCGTCATTAGCGCCAGGAAGCCGGCCACGTCCGCTGAGCAGCCAGGGTCCCGAGTGACCTTCGCGGCCTTCAGAGGAGGCTGCAGGGAGCCCGCCCCAAGGAGCTCCAGAATGAGGAAGTACAGACGTGCTTCCCGAGAAGCTTGGTGGCCCGAGGAAGCGGGGCGCACTGAGAAAGGAGGAACGGCGGCTTGGGGACAAGCGTACGTGAGCCGACCCTTGTCAGCGAGCACTCCAGTCCCAAGAAGGACGTGCAAATGTTCAGGTAGAAGGGAATCGAATACTGAAATAGTCTGCGAGAGGGGGTGACAGACAAGGAAGGAGAATGCCAGCCACACGTGCTCCATTTGCAGAGCACAGCGGTTTTACTTCATGATTCACGCTTCTTTCTCGAGGGCAAGTTTCCCCATGTCTTGGTCATTCTAATAGTCCTGCTGTGAACACGGGGGTGCAGATACCTGTTTGAGTCAGTGTTTGTTTCCTTTGGATATATTCCCAGAAGTGCGATCGCGGGGTCACATGCTCTATTTTCAACTTCGTGAGGACCCTCCATACTGTTTTCCAGAGCAGGTGCACCACTTTGCACTCCCGCCGACAGTGCACAAGGGTCCCCTTTCCCTGAATCCTCGCCAACACCTGTTAGCGCTTGTCTTTTGGCAACAGCCATTCTGACAGATGTGAGGTGACATCTCCCTGTAGTTTTGGTTTGCGTTTCCCTGATGCTGGTGACGCTCAGTGTCCTTTCCTGTGCCTGTGGACCTGTCGTATGTCTTCCTTGGGAAAATGTCTGTTCAGGTATTTTGTGCATTTTTTAATTAGGTTGTTTGTTTTGCTATTGAGTTGTATGAACTCCTCCTGGGTTTTAGATCAGTTCCTTATCGAATGTTCGGTTTGCCAATATTTGTTCACCTTGTTGGTGGTTTTCTTTGCTTTGCAAAAGCTTTTTGAGTTTGATGGGCTCCCACTTGCTTACTTCTCATTTTGTTGCCTTTGCTTTGGGTGTCATGTCCAAAAACTCATGACCAAGATCCACAGCAGGGAGGTTCATTCTTGTTTTCTTATAGGAGTTTCATGGGTCTCAGGTCCTACATTTAGTTGTTAGTCCCTTTGTAGTTAATTTTTGCGAGCAGTGTAAGGTGGGGGTCCGGTTTTGTTCTCATCCATGTGCCTGTCCCGTTTTCCCAAGAGACCGTCTTCTCCCCATTGAGTGTTCATGGTGCCCGTATTAAATGTTAGTTGACCACAGGTGCCTGGGTGTATTTGCAGGCTCTCAGTTCTGCCCCATGGGTCTGCGGAACTGTTTTATGCCAGTGCGGCCCGGGTCTGATTCCTGTTGTTCCATAGTACAGCTTGAAGTCGCACAGTGTGATGCCTCCCGCTTCGTTCTTCCACATTGTAAGCCTCATAAGAAGTGGGAGCCCTTCAAGGCTGTTACAGAGAGGAACCAGAACCAGCCAACCAACCTACGTGTCCGTCCACGGATGAAGGGATCGATCGGTTGTGACATGCATATGCAATGGAGTAACAGTCAGCTGTAAACAATTAGGAAACCCTGTCATTTGTTTTAAGATTTTATTTATTCATTTGAGAGAGAGAGAGAGCAGGAGAGAGAGAGAGAGAAAGCACAGTCAGGGGGAGAGGCAGAGGGAGAGGAAGAAGCAGACTACCCACTGAGCAGGGAGCCCGACGTGAGGCTCGAACCCAGGACCCTGAGATCATGACCTGAGCTGAAGGCAGATGCTCAACCGACTAAACCCCCCAGGCTCCCCAGGGAATCCTGTCACTTGTGACAACATGGAAGGACCCTGAAGGCTTTACGGCCGGGAAGCGCGTCAGGCAGAGGAAGACCAACCCTGGACGCTCTCACTTCCATGTGCGGGGAGGGGAGCTGGAGGAAGGGGCCAGCAGGTGCCAGCTCCCCGAGGTGAGGTGAGCGCCCACCCGGGACGCGATGCACATCGTGAAGTCCGCAGCTGCCCCTTCGTGGGACACAGGGAAGCTGGTAAGAGAGCACGTCTTGGATTTCTCACCCCAAGGATAATTTTTTTCCTTTTCTCGCCTTTCTTTTCTTTCTATTGTATCTGTATGAGAAGACGGATATTAGCTGATCCTACAGTGGCGATCACGTCACAGTATCTGTAAACCAGACCATTGTCCTCCACACCTTACACCTTCACAGTCACGTATGTCCATGATCTCTCCGTGCAACGGGGGCGAGTGCAATCTTCACACATGTTTAAAAGCCCTGCACCCTCTATGTCCTACCTGGTTCTCCATGAGGGCCAGGGGGTCCTATGTCACCAGAATCTCCTTTCTCACCTGAAAAGGGAGAGCAAGGTCAAAGCAAGGTCAAGCAGAGGTGGGACACGTCACTGGAGGTTAAAATCGCCAAGGTTCACAATGTCATTTCTTCCATGGGTAATGTCCTAGGGCTTCCCGCACACCTCTCCTTGCTGTGAACACAGGGAGTTGGGTTCTGCAGGTCATTCGTTCAGGCTCTGTCCGTGTGACATGGAACGTATGCCCGTCACGAGATTTGAGAGATGACCCGATGACCCTTCTTTAAGTCGAGTCTGAAAAACCCCGGATGTGTCATAGAACAGTCTGTAGATACCATGTCGTGAACCCCTGGGTCAGCAACAACTCAATCTGACTCCAACTCTCGCCCTCCTGACGGCAGGGAAACAGGGATGCTGGCACTGGGGTGGACCTGGGGACGGTCTCCCCTCAGAGGAGCACGTGGGCTCCCGCCTGGCCGGAGACGCAGCGTCCCATAGAGAGGACACGCCGCGCAGCCCCCCTGCCCCAACTGCGTCCCCGCTTAGAAACCCAAGGGGCTGGGCACAAGTGTGCCAACAGCGCTTTCTGGCTGCTCTAAAATTCGACAACACGTCTATTAAAGGCACATGCACATTCCTGCAGCGTGAGCTTTCCCCTCCCCGAGACAACCTGGACGTCCCAGTCCCGTGGGACGGGGAAGGAGCCTCCCTCTGCGGATTCCATGCATCCCGTCCGCGTGGGGAGGGAGGGAGCCTGCCAGTCCCGTCCACACCATCCCTGGGGCTCCCACGTCAGCCACGGGCTTGGAGAGGACAGGAGGGTGAGCCTGACCCGGCCCGGGAAGCAGATCAGGTAAAGTAAGCTGACCAGGGGCTCGCTGGCATGCGGCCCCTCGGTGAGACACGGACACGGCCCGGGAGCACACGTGGTACGTGGAAGGCACACACGTCCCTGCGTGGAGGCCAGCGTGGAGCGCACTCCCCGCAACAGCTCAACGGGGCAACGACCCAAACCTCTCTCAACAGATAGAGACGCCACGATCGAGCCTTAAGAAGGAAGGAGATGAC
Organism: Ailurus styani; assembly: GCA_002007465.1. NCBI lineage: Eukaryota > Metazoa > Chordata > Mammalia > Carnivora > Ailuridae > Ailurus > Ailurus styani. The sequence continues at coordinate 1,499,708 of LNAC01000402.1, read as the reverse complement.
CCTTGAACACGTGCCACTAAGTGAGTCAGACATCCGTGAATGACCTAGAATACTCCGACTCGTGGAGGCTGAATTAGAGGAGGGGACCGCGGCTGGGGGAGGGACCAGGACGCAGTTCCTCTCGGGGGAGTGAAAACGCTGAGTTGGCTGCCCAACACCACGAAGCTGCGGAATGCCCCTGACTTGTGTCCTCGACAACAGTTAAAATGGCAAGTTTCACGTTACGACTGTTTTGCCACAATTTCTCAAAGTCTTTGTGAAGCACAGCGGGCCCCGTCCTGCCACACACATCTGCGTGCTCTCCGTGCTCCCGTCCCAGCAGGTGCTTCCCCAGGGCTGCCGGGAGAGAGCTGGGCTGCCCAGCCTCCGCCACCCTCCTGCCGAGGACCCGTCCTGCCAGGCACGAGCCGCGGCCAGCGGGAGGTGCGCGGGCGCCGGGAGCAGGTGCGTGCGCAGCCACCGGAACCGAGCACCCGAACCCACCCACAGCTCGACCCCCCGGCAGGTTAATGAGGCAGGAGGACTCCAGCGCCGGCCTTGGGCAGACCACCCCAGCCCCCTCCGCGCCGCACGGAGCGGAGCTCAGGCAGGTTGCCGACCACCGGCCCTCCCCAGCCTCGGCCTCCTCCTCACACCACGGGGAAGGTGGGGGCCTCCACGGGATCGCTCGCTGGAAGCTCGGGGCCGGGGGCTCAGCGCAGGCGCAGGACGCCCCCGGGGCTCCGAGAGCGCCTACTGACTGGGTGGTTCGGGGCCGCCTTTATCTGCCTGGGCCTCGGTCTCCTGGCCTACTCGCCCCTGCGGGATCGTGCGGTCAGACGAGGTCACGAGACCGTCCCAGGCAAGGGCGAGCGTCTGTCACTTGTCACCGGGGCTGTTCCCTTCCTGGGCCCCATTCTCATGGACAGCCCCCCCTAGTCTCAAAAAGTCACCTAAGCTGGAGGTGGACAGACAGCGTTTCTGGAGCACGGGCCTCCCATCACTCAGATGGGGCTCAGGGTTCGGGAAACGGGTTACGGAAGTGGCAGTGAAAGGTCTTGCCTCCGTAGCCAGCCCCCAGCTGTCCGCCAGGGTGCCTGTGAGTCTGCAGGAAGGGGCACGCTCGCCCCCACGGGTGGGCACACAGCCGGCAGGTGACTCCGACCGACCCCCAGTGCAGACCCCAGGACCGAATGTGTCACGTGCAGAGCACACAGAAACAGCAACCGGCCAGCCTGCAGCCGTTCTCGAGCGCGCGCGCCGGGAGCCTGGGAGGGAAAGGGGCAAGAAGCACGTCGCAAATACCTTTAGAACCAATGGGACCAATTTTTCCATGGCGACCCACACTGCCCTTCTGTCCTTTGTCACCCATGTCTCCTGTAGAAAACAACAAGATCAGAGTTGGTTGGTGCGCAGGGAATTCAGTCCACCTCCCACTTAACACCACACGCGCGCACACAGGCACACACGCGCACACACGAGTGGAGACGGAAAAGGGACAGCGCTCATCTTAACGGATGGGACTGAGCCCGGAAGGCTCTTCGCAGGTCACTTGCTGGCGGATTTCCCAGAGGAGGACACACTGCCCGTAAAAGCCACACGCAGTCGGAACGGAGAGGACCAGGGGTCGTCCCCCATCCCGACCTCGGCCCAGGCCCCTCCTGCCCTGCAGTGACGTCAGTAGAGAGAGGCTGTCTGTCCTCCGCCCCAGCCGCAGACCGGGTCAAGCAGGCCCCGCTCCGTCAAGGGGCACGCGGGGGCTCTCGGGAGCTGGGATGCCGGCCAGCGGGGGTGCGTGGGGGCAGAGCCGAGGCCCCTCTCCCGGGAGACAGGGAGCCTCTCTCGTGCAGGAAGCTGGCGGGGGGGTGGGGGGAGGGGAGGGTCCGGGGATGCTTCCTCACACGCTTCCCCGGGGGACTAGTCGTCCAGCAGGGCCTGGTTACACAGCCCCGTGAGGCCCTTCGGTGCGGCTCAGAGGGTCACCCCCTGCTGCCCCCTCGCCCCCTCGCCTCTCCCACACTGCCCATCACCGCAGGCCGGCCCGGTGACTGTTCTCCCGGCGCGACCCCACAGGACCGTCCTCGCTGACCAGTGCGCTAAGACCCAGAACGGAGGTCCTCCCCCGTTCACGGCGCAGACCATGCCGGCGGAGGGCAAGTTCCCCACAAGTCCCGGCCCTCCTGCATGTCTGCTGCTGACCACAGGCCGCACACCGACCACAAGTGCTCTTAAAGTCCTGCCCTCCTGCATGTCTGCTGCTGACCACAGGCCGCACACCGACCACAAGTGCTCTTAAAGTCCTGCCCCCTCCTGCATGTCTGCTGCTGACCACAGGCCGCACACCGACCACAAGTGCTCTTAAAGTCCTGGCCCTCCTGCATGTCTGCTGCTGACCACAGGCCGCACACCGACCACAAGTGCTCTTAAAGTCCTGGCCCTCCTGCATGTCTGCTGCTGACCACAGGCCGCACACCGACCACAAGTGCTCTTAAAGTCCTGGCCCTCCTGCATGTCTGCTGCTGACCACAGGCCGCACACCGACCACAAGTGCTCTTAAAGTCCTGGCCCTCCTGCATGTCTGCTGCTGACCACAGGCCGCACACCGACCACAAGTGCTCTCAAAGTCCTGGCCCTCCTGCATGTCTGCTGCTGACCACAGGCCGCACACCGACCACAAGTGCTCTTAAAGTCCTGCCCCCTCCTGCATGTCTGCTGCTGACCACAGGCCGCACACCGACCACAAGTGCTCTTAAAGTCCTGCCCCTCCTGCATGTCTGCTGCTGACCACAGGCCGCACACCGACCACAAGTGCTCTTAAAGTCCCGGCCCTCCTGCATGTCTGCTGCTGACCACAGGCCGCACACCGACCACAAGTGCTCTTAAAGTCCTGCCCTCCTGCATGTCTGCTGCTGACCACAGGCCGCACACCGACCACAAGTGCTCTTAAAGTCCTGCCCCCTCCTGCATGTCTGCTGCTGACCACAGGCCGCACACCGACCACAAGTGCTCTTAAAGTCCTGGCCCTCCTGCATGTCTGCTGCTGACCACAGGCCGCACACCGACCACAAGTGCTCTCAAAGTCCTGGCCCTCCTGCATGTCTGCTGCTGACCACAGGCCGCACACCGACCACAAGTGCTCTCAAAGTCCTGCCCCCTCCTGCATGTCTGCTGCTGACCACAGGCCGCACACCGACCACAAGTGCTCTCAAAGTCCTGCCCCTCCTGCATGTCTGCTGCTGACCACAGGCCGCACACCGAGCCAGCAAGTATCACACACACAGAGAACACGTGGTAGAAGAAACATGCAATCAGACTTTAATAATCTGAAACTGAATGAAGTTCGGCACCAGCTACTCTGCAGGACGGAGGTGCCGGGAAGGGCGTCGCATTGCGCACAGAGGACGCTTTGTCCTGCTCTGACACCAACTCTGAGAACCAACCTGAGAACTGCAGACTTCCCAGCCAGGAACTCTTAGCTTTGCGGACAGACAGAGGTCCGAAGATGGAACACAGGCTTCGGGACGAGCCCGGCTGACACGGAAACACGTCTCCGTAACACAGAGAAACAGGTGACATTCACACGAACTTATTCACCGAGCACCGTCACGTCCACGCTCTTACTGGGTCGGGAAGTGATCCCTGCGCAGACAAGCTCCCGAGGGCCTGAGCGGCTGGCCCGGGCCATGTGCCTGGTGAATGCCAGGCCCAGGACAGAGTGGTGGCTGCAGATCTGAGACCCAGCGCCCCTTTCCTGGCACCGTGGTCGGCGGGGGACCCCAGGGAGGCCGAGGCCAGGCTGGCCCAGCCGTGACAGAGACAACTCGAGCCCAAGGTCCCGTGGACTGCGAGCCCCACATAGTGCAGCAGGACTCGGACCTGCGGGGGAGACGGGGAGCCATCAGACACCTGTGACAGGTGTGCTGCGACCAGAGGCGCCGTGAGGAAGGCTGGCGAGCGGGGGGTGGAGGAAGGCGTCCGAGGGGGGCACACAAGCCTCCAGGTGGGGAGTTAGAAGCGAGTGACAAGGGGATTCATGCTTGACGCGCGTCTGATGACACACAGAGGGGATGGCAGCGGGTGAGAACGTCCGGTCCAGGGACAGGTGAGGGCTGAAGACAGGGGCCCGGGACCAGTGTCGGGGGCAGGGAGAGGGGTCCGGAGCCGGGACGGCGGGGAGGCGCCTAGGCAGGGATGGGGGAGAGACGCAGGAAGCGGGCTGCTCCTGGGGGCCCCCCCACCACAGCCCTGTCCGGCTGGGCCCGCAGCGGCCGGGTCGGCGATGGGCCCCAGACAGCGGCGAGTGGTCATGGTGATGCCGCCCCACAGGAGGGGCCGGCCTGGAGGACCCTGTGGGGCGGTGGAGGAGGGGGCGCCCACAGGGTCGGGGCTGTGCAGTGGGACAAGCGTGAGGCCCTGGGTGGAGTGGGGTCAGCGGCTGAACACTGCGGAGAAGCCTCGGGATGAGAACAGGCATAGACCTCTGGCTAGGAGGTCACGGGGACCCCAGCGGCAGGGGGGTCCCCGTGGGGCAGAGTTAGCAGCGAGCAAGGAACCGTGGGGTGTGGAGGTGGTGTCCCAATAGGAGGCAGCCCCTCAAAACCCCCACTGCACCTACGTGGGGCCAGGGGCCCGTGGGGGGCAGCGCTGCGAGCTGGCTCTCCGTGCTCCTCTGTCTCCGCACTCCTCCGTCTCCATCCTCGCCAGCGGGAGCCGCCCCCCCCCCCCCCCCCACTGCAGCCAGAGGACCCTGGGTTACCGCGAACCTGCTCCAGTCTCCAACCGGCCTTCCCGCCACAGGGTCCCCGCAGCAGGCTCACCCTCAGTGACCCTACGCTGAGCCCCCAGAGCAGCCAGAGGGAAAGGGAACGAGAACAAACCGCGTTCAGTCACCCGCCGAGCCCAGCACTCAGCCCCTCACACACGCGCCCCCTGGCAACCCTGCTCCAGACGGGGGTGCCGTCACCACGAAGTGCTGGCTGGTAGCGACACATGCCACAGGCTCACTGTCGTGGGGGAAACCCTGCAGGGCCCCGAGGCAGCGACGAAGGGGCCTTACTTCCGCGGAAGCTGTGGCAGGTGCTCAGCTCAGGGCCAGCGGGCTCGGGCCGCCACCGCGCCCCCCGCCGTCTGCAAACCACGGACAGGAACAGCTGTCGTGAGATGGACCCCGTGATGGGAACGGGGCTCTGCCCCGCGCACCCAGCGGCTCTGATGCGGCGTGCCCGAGATGCCGCGCTGCTTTCCTCCGGCTCCACGACGCGGCCCTCCAGCCAAGCACTGTTCTCTCTGGAACCTTCCAGCTGGCCCGCCCCGCTGCCTCTCCCTCTGGGCTAGTCCGCGCCGTCTGCTCCTCCTCCGAGGAGCGGCCCTTGCCCAGGCTGAGAGCTCCGCGCGGGCCGCCCACCGTCACCTCCCCCAGAAGACTGAAGTGTGTCGCCCCCCTTCAGTGCTGAACCCTGGCCCCCTGTGATGGGGGCGGCAGGTGAGCAAGGTTCGATGAGGTCCCGGGGGGCCCAGCGTGGCACTGGTGCCCTCGCAGGACGGAGAGACGCCACGGCTCACTGCCCAGCGTGGGAGAAGACGGCTGTGTGCCGTCCAGGGGAGCTGCTCAGCAGGGCCCAGCCAGGCCGGCACCCGGATCTCGGACGTGCCGCCTCCGACACGGTGAGACACACATCTGCTGATGCAGCAGTCCGGGGTCCGGGGTCCGGTGTGCGGGGTCCGGGGTCCGGGGTCCGGTGCGCAGCCAGGGCAGCCCAGCCGACCGCGTCCCCTCCCTTGCCCCGATGCTCGTGCTCGCGGATGGGGTCAGAATCCCGGAGCTGACGACGGTGTTTGCGCTCAGCGGCTGGCGAAGAGCCTTCCGCAGAGGACAGCGTTCGCTGGGACACGCGCCCTGCACCGGTGCTGGTCCCAGCCCTGCGCGCCCACGACACGGCCGCCTCCCTTCCCCACCCAGCCTTCTTCCAAACGGCTAGGCCCCCAGCTCCCTAACTCGGGAGCACGCCCCCGTCCTGGGGTCCGGAATGGACCGCGAGCGCTGGAAAAGGTGGTCGGAGCCGCAGGGTAAATGTCAGAAGGGCCTCAGGGCTGATGCTTCTCTCATTTTCGTGTCTTCCCCACACTTGAGGTCCTTCCGTTGTTTCCGCTCAGCGGTCAGCAGCGGTCAGCTGGGACATTCTGTATCTGTCCTCACGGGGACGTCAGACCAAGTGAGCCCAACACAAGCTCCACACGGAGCTCTGATGAAGACAGTGCCCTGAGCAGGAGGTCTCCGTGCAGACCATCCCAGCGAACCCTATCTTCAGATGGGAAGACAGAGGCCCGGAGAGACCCAGGGACTTGCACGAGCACTGACCGGCCGGGAGGATTGTTTCCAACACAAGGGACCCCCGAACTCCCACGAGACAGGGGCAGGGTCACCAGAGCCCAGAGAATCAAAGAACGGGCCTTCCCACTCAAAAGCCCCCACACGACGGGGGAGTGTGGGCGCCACGTTCGTGCACGCACTGGCTGTGAGTGTGGACCCGCCACGCGAACGTAGGGTCCGCGGCCCTCCGGGAAGACCCCAGAGAAAGGGGGGAGGGGAGCTCTTCTCCCTGAGGCCCCGGCAGAGAGAAAGTCGAAACAAGACCTGCCCCCTCCTTTCCTGCCCAGACAGCCCCGGTGCCCGGTCAGAGGAGGGCCCTGGCCGGAGACACCTGCCGTCAGGAGCACAGCGGGCAGGGTGCCTTCCCCGCCCCCACGGATGATGAACTAGTGGCCGCATCGGCAGCAGAGGGCACCTAGGGCCCAGCATGCACCCTGCTGTCGTGATTACAACCTGTGATGGCGGGAGAGCAGCTGGCGGTCCGCCCAAACGTCCAGGCCGTGTGCCACTGTCCCCAGCAGGTACCGGGCCCAGCTCCTGCCCGTGGAGAAGAGTGGGACGCTGCCCGGGGTGTTCCGAGGGCGACCGGAGGCCCCATGGAGCAGGGTGCCCCAGGCGGTCACTGAGCCCCGTCCAGGAGCCGGCCACTCGGCACCCTGGCCCCCGCCGCCTCCGGAGCCCCTGGAGAACACACACCCGGGTTCAAGCGGCCCCATCTGCGCGCAGCCCTAGCAGACCAGCGCACTTTCTCTGCCCCCCACGAGACACGAGTTCCGAGAGGCCAAGGGACCCCCCTCGAGTCACACAGCACTCCAGGGAAGACCGGCACCCCGTGACCCCGAGCACGGACTCCACAGTCAGGCAGACGAGACCCTGGTCTCAGTCCTCCCCCCGCGCAACCCTGGACACGTCACCACCCACTCTGAGCCTCAGCATCCTCGTCCGTCAAGAGGCATCAGAGTGGTGGTCAGCACCTGGGTCACCAAACACCTGGGAGCATGAGTTTTGTGCAGACCGAGGGCTGTGTTCCGCACCGGGGCGTCCAACCCTGCACGGCGGCCGAGGAGCGGTGGCCGCGTTCCCGCCTCCGGGGCGTTGTGCATCGAGCCCGGGAAGCTGCACTTTCAGCCACCAGGGCTGCACGCACGCTGTAGGCTGATGAAGACCGACACCCCCGGGCGGTGCGGGGGCTGAGGACACTGAGCCAGCGGGGAGCTGGGACAGCCGCCAGGAGGCCCGCCCTGCCTACCCCCAGCCTGTCCCTCACCCTCCGACGGCCTCTTCCGCTGGGCCCCGCAGGCCCGGAGACACGAGACCTGGTCCTCGCCACACACGGCCGCAGCCTTACAGGAGGGCGTGTGGGGAAGGGCCTGAAGGGCCGTCAGAGACCCCAGCCCGCCGTGCGCTCGGCCCCCGCCCCACTGCGCACGTGCTCTGAGCAGACCGGGAAGAGCCACCGTTGGCCAGTGCTGGGCAGTACACGCAGACACACGCATGTGCGTGCACATATGTACATGCTGCACGCACGTGCGTGCACATGTGTACATGCTGCACGCACGTGCGTGCACACGCCCATGCATGCTAACACAGGCACCTAGAAACACGTGCCCCTGTGTGCACACATGTACGTGCACACATACCTCCACCTGTTCAAACACACGTACACACACACACCACAGACACACGGGCGTGTGACAAACTCACACCACTCGAGGTCGCAAGGCTGGTAAGCATCCGCTGGGTTTGACCCCAGACCAGCAGGGCAACCAGGAGCCCCCCAGCCCCTGCACACGCGCCCTCCCGCCCCGCACATAATCCTACATGCTGACCACCTGCCAGACTGGCGGTCGCTCCCGGGAGGAACGTCTATGTCTCGGCTGTGTTGGAGAAGAAAAGGGGAGAACCACCATAAGCCCCTGAGGTTGTCGACACGTTCTCTACAGCAACCGCAGGTGGTGTGCGTGGCTGACTTGTTTTAGCCGCAGACATTGCTCGGGAAGCAGCCCTGGGGCGGAAACGTACTGTGCTTACAGACCCGGAGGCTCTCCGAGGAGCACGGAGCAGAAGAGCCCACCGCCTTCTTCCTGCAGCCAGACAGGCCTTCTTGCTCCTCCAAATGACAAGAAGCTTTTTGCAAAAAGCAAACAAGTTTTCCCTCCCTTGGTTGTAGGAGATGATTGGAAATGCACCAGACACACTCAGATCCCGTCCCCTCGGTCCCGCAAGAAGCGGGAGCCCCCAGGGAGCTGGGAGCTGATGTAACACCTCCCCCGTCCCACTAATGAGTGTGTGCGGGAACACGTCTGTCCTCCAGACACACGCGAGAACGAGGGACCAGGCAACGGGGGCGGCTCACAGCAGGCAGGTAATTCTTATTAATTTTAATGAAGCTCTCACAGTCCTTTGAAGTGGAGATGGGGCGAAAGGGCACTCAGAACTCCGCTTCCCCAGCGATTTTTAATGAAGGGCCTGTCGCTGCCGCAGCGTCCCCCTCCACCTCCGCATGCCGGGAGAGTCCCCAGACTCTCAGACGAGTGGCCCAGGGGCCCCCCGATCTTGTCTGAGCAGCGCGTCTGGGGACGAGGAGCCTTGAAAACTGCGGTGACGCGCGGCGCTCTGTTCGCAAAGCCAGCTCCGTGCCACGCGACAACCACGCAGGCTGGAAACGCGGAAAGTATTCTTCTTTGAATAAAGGACAAAGGACAGCGGGAGGCTTCCGCAGACCCTCCGGCCGGTCTCTGTTATTTCAGAAAAGGCATCCGGCAGCTGGCACGCACCCTCTCTCGTTCACGTTCCCCGGCAGGGGGCTGCTCCGTGGGCTGAGCCGAGACCCCCCAGCACACGCACGTCAGCCAGAGACGCAGTCCCCCCCGTGGCCTGACCCACTTGGGCAGAAGCCGGGGAGCTGCCCTGGAGGCCGTGCGGACGCCCGTGACCGCTCACCACCCCTGCAGGCAGGCCGCCGGCAGCATCGCGGGAACAGCACCTCCGGCATCTGCTGATGGTCGCCCACATCTCGGCCGCCCTCCGAACCCAGGCCGCATTCGACTGAGAGCCCAGCTGGCTCCTGTGCCCCGCAGCGTGAGAGGCATCGGGGGGCCGAGCCCTGCGGTCAGCAGATAGCAGAGAGCCTGGCTCGCCGTGGCCACAGCCCTGGCCGCAGACCTGCCCCCGGCACCTGGAGTGGGGGCCCGCGGACGCACCCCCGGGACCCTCAGCGTGGGGGACGGGGTCACTGCAGATCGCAAAGATACTTGAAGATCCTGAATTTCAAGATCTTTTTCAATGGATCGAAGGCCTTCCTAGGGCCACATCTCCCAGGAGGCCCTGGAGCCCCAAGGAGAGAGTGCGTGCCCGCCCCAGGGGCCCACGGTCTTGCGTGGAGTCCGGCGTATAAAGAAATGCCGCGCCCACCACACACCTGCCAGGACTTGCCATACAGGGCCACTGCCCAAGGACCCCCGGGAAGTGTCCCTCAGGCCTCGACGCCAGGGGCAGTTGGTGCGTCCAAGCAGCGATGGGTTCTGAGGCCCATGGTCTTCGTGCCCTGGGAAGCCCCGGGAGGGGGTGGCCGGGCCGCAGGGTCCGTGATGTCCCCCGAGCCGCCCCGCTACTACACTCACACTGCTTCACGAGGAGGAGTCCGTCAGGGCGCCACGGATGCGAGCCGCTGAGTCTTCCGCTGGCACCGACACGAGGGCTTGGGCGCCCTGTGCAGCTCGCCCGCCCCGCCCAGGACCTCGCAGCATGAACGTCGCTGAAATGACCTCATCTTACACGACCTTGTCCAGAATTTTTTTTTGTCCAAAAATTTTTTTTCTTGTCCAAAATTTTCTACCTTAGCTGAAATGTATTATGTTGTCTTTTAACAGAGCATGAAAAGAAAGGAAAAAGAACAGGGAGAAGGGGAGGGGAAGCTATTAGCCGTGGAGGCAAAGGGTGAGGGACATGCCCACTGGAAGCCCAGCGCAGCCTGGGGGCTGGGAGGAGGCACCGCCCCCCACCCCTCAGCCCCCCCCCCCTGAGAGCCCTGAGACCCAGAGCCCAGGGCGGGCGGCGCGCGCTCTGCCGGTGGCCCCAGCGGAGCAGTGGGCAGCAGGTGGGGAGCTAGCCGAGTCCCCGGGGTCCCTCCCCCACTTCCAGCAGCCGGGACCGGAGGAGCTCTGTCCGCTGGGGGAGCAGCAGGCCCCGTACCAGTACCAGCAACTCTGCGGCCTGTTCGCCGGCCCCGGAAGTGCAGGAAGGGAGTTTGTGCACCATGTGAAGGGGGACAGAAGCGGAAGGCAGGGTGTGGGACCACAGATCCGTCCAGGCCCGGGACTTCCCAAAAGGGAGGAAGCCCTGCTCTAGGGCATTTATGGAAAGTGGTTTATGGACACCCAAGGAAGGGACCTCCCCACCCAGAGGGAATCACCCAGAGAATGTGCCAGAAGGACAGGGGGCTTGAGGGTGTGGCCAGAACTCAAAAAACTCAAGGCCATGGAGCCTCAGAAGAAAAACGCAGGTCGAAAGGCATTGAGGACAAGACTCTACATGCGGTCATTTTTGCAGCTGTCGGAGGAGACCCTGGAGAGAGGCTCTGGGTCCCGCCACAGCCCCCGTGACGCTGTGTCCCAGCGGGAGCACCTCCCAAAGGGAGCGGGAGCACCCACTGCCTGGGGCCCTGGACCAGGAGGGAAGGTGCCCGCGGCTGGCCGAGTCGGATCCCAGCTGAGCAAGGCTTCCGAGCCGGTGTCGGGACTAGTGGGCATCTGCAGCACACGGCCTCCGCCGCCCAGTGGATTGGCAGGGCCCGAATCCTGTCTTGGGACGGGAAGCCAGCATCCTGCCCTACGGTGTCCTTGGAGCTCAGCAGCTCCCACCTCGCCCAGCCACAGCTGCCTGAGCAGGGGCAGGGACGGGGATTCGGGACCCCCCCCCCCACTGTGGCCGCCAGCCGGCCCGGCTTCTCCCCAGAGACGGGCGCGCGTGCCAGGAGCCGTCCGCGGGGAGAGCGACCCGCGGCTGGAAGGTCCTCGAGGGACACAGCCTGCAGGGAGCCGCGTGGTGACACGGGAGGAAGGGGCCGCCAGACAGAGCAGAGCATGTGAACCAGAGAGCGAGGCTGCTGAGCGACTGTGGGAATGGAGCAGTCCCCCAATACCCGAAGGGAATCCCTCACGCGTTTTCATACACCAGCGAAATCACACGTTAGGAGCCATTCGTCTTCTAACAAGTTCACAGAGAATGCCACTGGTAGAAATAACCATCGCAAAATAAAACTGACACGGGCTGAACGTACACAGGCAAAAACCCACCGGGTACTAAAAATCGATGGAACGTCTCTCCAGACTGGAACCGAGCGTTCCAATCAGGCGACCCGACCCAGCGCAGTGGACACAGGAGAAAGATCTGAAAAATCATTAATTCCAGGGGCGCCCGGGTGGCTCAGTGGGTTAAAGCCTCTGCCTTCAGCTCAGGTCATGATCTCAGGGCCCTGGGATCGAGGCCCACGTCGGGCTCCCTGCTCGGCAGGGACTCTGCTTCTCCCTCTCCCACTGCCTGCTGTTCCCCCTGCTTGTGCTCTCTCTCGTCCAAATAAAAAAACAAAATCTTTTTTTAAAAAAAGCCAAAAAAATAATAAATTCTAAAAACCTCTCAAGGAGCCCAGTAATATTTACATAGAAAAAATGATTCCAGTGAAAATAATTTCTGAAAAATGAAAAAATGTCGATGGCCCATTTGCCCACGCCCTGAAACCCGGCAAGTCGCACCCCCACCCACCCCCCACTGGTTTCTACAACACTCTCAACTCCGCTGCAGCGAAGAGCCTTCCGGAAGCTACAGACGTCGGAGACTGGACATCGGGAATCGCGCACCGGAGCAGGGGCCGTGATCCGCTAACCCCGGGCTGAGCCGGAATTCTTCCGGAGCGGGAGGGCAGCCATGGAAGTTGGGGAAGAGGGCGGGGGTCTCCGAGGCCCCGCACGGCTCCCGCCCCACACTGCACAGAGGCCACGGCAGCTGGGGTCACCCCTCCTGGGAGCTTCCTTGCAGGGGAGCCGGGAGCGGGCCATCTGAGGTCGCCCACAGCTCTCCACGGGCAGCTGGACTGGGGCCCACGGGGGTCAGCATGTGGAGGTGTCGGCATAGGGCGGCCAGAGGCTACACACCTGTGCCTCCCATTACAAAAACGTGCTGACATGGAAAATCAGCCCTCGGTCTTTGCTGGGAGTACCAAAAACCCAGAAAGGAGTAAACCAGAAAATGCAGACGCCTATAATCCTACGATCCTGAAATATCTACTACTGTTTCGGTTTTTTTCTTTCCATCCTTTCTCTGTCTTTGTATAAATATTGAATCAATCGTGTCTGTTCTTGTATCCTGTTTGATTCTCTCCCACGTGTCATGTCATGGCCGGTCCTGTTCTTAAAGATCGCCCCAAAAAGGACACTTCCGATATTTCCGCATAACTGTTTCCCCTACTCAGGGATCCAAGTACATACACTAGGGTTCATGTGTTCTCTACACTCTGCACTTAGCAAAGACCCCAAACCAGAGCTGCTCATTTCGTCCGTGGCGGTCGGTGCCAGACCCCTGAGGAACCCAACACTTGCGGACTCAGGGACTGGGGTGTTCAGAGGGGGTCGTGCTGGTTAACGCCTGCGGACTCGGGCACTGGGGTGTTCAGAGGGGATCGTGCTGGTTAACGCCTGCGGACTCGGGCACTGGGGTGTTCAGAGGGGTCGTGCTGGTTAACGCCTGCGGACTCGGGCACTGGGGTGTTCAGAGGGGGTCGTGCTGGTTAACGCCTGCGGACTCGGGGACTGGGGTGTTCAGAGGGAGTCGAGCTGGTTAACGCCTGCGGACTCGGGGACTGGGGTGTTCAGAGGGGGTCGTGCTGGTTAACGCTGGTTAACCGGCCGCCGCACGGGGCTGTAAAGGGCCGGGTGTGGCCCCCTCTCTCTGCCCGAACCCACAGACGACTCCACACTGGAACACTCCGCCCAGGGTGGGATTTTTAAGTTGCCCATGGATATTGGGCACCCATTAAAATGACTTCACAGCATGAAAAATGGTGACATTAAATTTAAGAAATAAGAGGCAAATTGAGGGTTTCAGAGGGGAGGGAGGTGGGGGGATGGGTACTAAGGAGGGCATGTATTGCATGGAGCACTGGGTGTGGTACACAAACAATGAATCATGGAACACTACATCAAAAAAAATTTTTTTAACTAAAAAAATTTTAAAAAGAAATAGGATGCAAATTTATGTGGACACTACAAGTATAACAAAGCAAAAAAAAAAGTCACAAAAAAAGGAAATATACTAAAATAAGTGCCAACCTCTGGGTGATTTTATTATGGATGATTTTTTCACCACTTTAGGTATATATAAACTGTCTATCATGAGCAAATGTTGGAAAAATTCAAAACAAGCCAGTTACTTAATGAAGGTAGGACTTTACTGCCACTTGCATGCTGAGCTCAAACATCGTTACTCTGAAAAAACATCAATGAGATAGGATCGTGAAATGAATCTGTGACTGTCTAGTGTGGGAGCTATCCACTCCCGACTGGGAAATATAAAATCGCCCACACAAAAAAGGAGAGGGACATCCCTTTTACTACTGTGTAAACTTCATAGTTAGTTCAGTAATAAAATAAGATAATCTATCTACAGCCCTTTCCACTTTCATAAGAAGTATAATAATAAAAACTACAAGCACTTTAGTTCTGAGATACTGTTAACTTACCACAGCCCAAGAACTTTGTGAAGCAGTTCCACCCCCGCCCTCCCTTTGCAGACGGGCAGACAGACCCAGGGAGTAAACAGACCCCAGACCCGCCCGCCGGCTCCCGGGGTCATCTCCTCTCCGTCAGCTGGGCTGGCCTCTGCAGGGATGGCCACTACCCTGTTGTTTCTCGCAGGGGCCCGAGGAGAGGAGCTCCTGCTGCCCTCTCTCCTGCTTTCGCTGAGCACGTGGACGGGGTGCTCCCCGAAAACGGGAAGATCGCTCACTCCGAGTGCAAAGTGCATGGACCAGCATGAGAACGTATGTACAGACGGCCTTCTTAAAGTTCCGAATTCCACTTACGGCAACTCATTCTAAGGAAATATTCAGAGAGACGCACAGAAAACACAAGTACGAAAGTATCTTACGTGACTTTTTTTTTTAAAGATAGAAGACAACCAAAGAAGAAGGAGAAGACCCAAAAGACAGAAAAGAAATACAAATGACTTTGAAATTCCCAGATAAGGACTCTACTTCATTCAAAATAAGAGAGACGAGGTCAAACCCACTAAGGCGGCATTTTACGACAATCAGACTGGCAGCTTTCCTAAGTCAGCGAGGGCGGCAGATGACGCATGCCTTGAGTTGCCTGTGACATTGTTTCAATCTCTTTGGAGGGCAACTCTACCAAAATTTCAAATGCACCAGCTCTCTGATCTAGCAATTACAGTGTTAGGAGATTATCTTCAGGCTGTACCCACAGACACCTAAAAATGACACATATGAGATTATTCTCGCAGCAAACCCGTCTCCAGGAGTAGGGGACCAGCTAAAGCGTGGCAAGCTCACACGTGGAAGAGCAGGTCATCACACGAGAGGATGGGGGAGGCACGTCTGTGCTCCTGTAGAATGAGCCAGGGCGTACTGTTAAGTGCAAGAGGGAAATTCAGGACTGTACGTATATGGTGCAACTGTTTGTACATAAAGAGGGAAGAATCAGGTATGTTTGCTTGTGTGCTTGCTGATTCATAGAATACCTCTGTAAAGAGAAATGAGCCCACAGTGTGGTTGGTGGGGAGGATCCCAGGGAGCCCGGGACCTAGATGAGAGCATTTACCGTGAGTTGTTTTATACGCTTTGAACTTTGAGCTAGGAGAATAGTTCATTTATTTTTTTAACTGTTTTTTTTTTTTTATGAGTAAAGGAGAGAACAAGAAATAAAAATCCTTAGGGCTAATGGAAGGATGGTGACAGAAACGTTCTGGGTCTCAAAAGCAGGGTTTCCCAGGTGTATACACCAATCAAACTCATCACTTGTACGCCAAAAGGAGAATGTCCAGAAATTGTATCTCAAAAAAGTGAAAAAACAGTGCATGGGCTTGAATATATAAACTCAATGGCATTTATCTGCATTGTCATAATAACCTTCTGGAAACTGGAAACCACCTCGCTCTCCAGTGTCGCGGGACCGGTTGGGAGACCAGCTGGACGGGCGGCAATTTAAGTCCCAGAGCACAGAGTACAAACGCTGACAACGCACCTCTACCCCCTTCACTGCGTGGCTACTTTGCACGTACAACTACTCCCTGTAAGACTGCACAACCCCAGGAGAGACGGAGAATTACGCCATGACACTAAGAAGGAAACAGATTCGGCAGTTAGGATCTGCTAGCCACAGGTGCCTTTCCCCTGTGGAACCCCACACATCCCACCCAAGTCTGTCCACTCGGTCCTTTGCACACCTACATCACTGCTTGCACACCTCCTAATCTGCTCACACCTCGTCTGCTCACATGCCTCCTTATCTGCTCACACACCTCCTTCTCTGTTTACACACCTCCATCGCTGCTTGCACACCTCCTTTTCTGTTTACACACCTCCATCGCTGCTTGCATACCTCCTTTTCTGTTTACACACCTCCATCGCTGCTTGCATACCTCCTTTTCTGTTTACACACCTCCCTCACTGCTTGCACACCTCCTTCTCTGTTTACACACCTCCATCATTGCTTGCACACCTCCTTACCTGCTCACACACCTCCATCACTGCTCACACACCTATCTGCTCACACGCCTCCATAACTTTCGGCACACCTTCATCGTTTCTTGCACACCCTCACAATTGCACTTATATGTGTAACACTCCCAAATGACCCCCATGATGCAGATGAGGCCAGTGAGGGGCCGGGCTGGGACTGAGTGTGCACGCACGTGACGGCCCTGCTGTGTGCCGCGCCCAGGACGCACTGTTTCTTGGAGCGCGAGGAGCACTCCCTGCACCCTGGCTCCCTACACAGGAGTCCCCGCACCCTTCCTCTCCCCTGTGGCTCCTGCAGAAGCCCCAGCTCCACCGTCTGGGGCAGATCTCGGAGGGGCTGGGAAGGGCCAGACCTCTGCAGGGCCGAGGGGCAGCAGGTACCTTTCTCTCCTGTGGGGCCGACTCTTCCAGGCCGTCCTGGCGCGCCTTTGTCTCCCTTCTCTCCAGCATCCCCTGTGGAAGAAGTCACTGCGTTTAGGATCTCCTGAGCACAGATTCCAGCGTCAGCTTCTCTCCCTGCATGCGAGGCCAGCCCGGCCCCCGGCCTTCCTCTCCCCTGCCCCAGCCCCAGGAGATTTCATCTCTTACCCTGACCATCCCCCTCCCCCATGGGCTCTCCCCCCTCTTCTCACCCAATATCACTGAGGGCTCTCAGGTTTCCCTGCCCCAAATCTGTGTCAGGACGCAGCTTCCGGGCCCTCCCTTCCCCCTCTGGGGGTGTTGTGTCCCTTTCTCCAATTATCGCTCCGGGCGGGCTGGCCCTCTGGTGCACAGCACTCCCTGAGACCCTGTGCCTGCCCCCTGCCCTCGGGGCAGCGTGAGAGCAGGGGTCCTGAGGCTCTGCCGTGTGAGCTGTCCCTCTGTGCTGACTGCACCTGGGTCTGGCTGCTGCGCCGGGGAAGAAGCAGGTACTTGCATCAGCATCGCCTGGTGCCGTCAGCATGAGGGGATGCAGCTCGCACTAGGGGGTGGGGAGCCCGTGACCCGGTGGGCACACCTACCCAATTGGGGCTCGCTGGCCAAGGGGGTCCTGCTCTCAGCCCAGGCTGCATGCCCCCTGGCCTTTGTCACAAGTCCTGGCCGTGTTTGGGCAGCCACCTGCTCATCCTTGATCTCATCTCATTCAGAACCGAAGCAGGGAGACGGGCTGTTTGTCTCCCGACACCCCCCACTCAGCACGCTGCACGTCGACCCGACGGTCTCTCCCCAGAGGTGAGGCCCTCCTGTGATGTTCCTGGTTCTGGCTGACACACCGATTCTCCAGCCTGCAGGCACCGGGCCCGGCACCATCTCTGCTTTCCCGTCTCCCTCATCAGCGAGGTGCAAGCCTCCGCCGAGCTCCACGGGGTCTGGCCAGCCCACTCCCTGTCCTGTCCATGTTCCAGGCCCACCGGGCCACCCCGGGGCTCTGTGCAGCTTCGGCGACTGCGCTCCCACTGCCCACGCAGGACCCCCAAGCGGCGGACGGGGCGGCGGGAGCAGAGGCCGGAGTCAGATGGGAGCCATCAAGGTCCCTCCCGGGGTCTCCTCCGCCCCCCACTGCAACCCACACCCAAACCGTCTTCCCGAAACACAGATCCCATTGTGTTATGTTCCTTCTTAAAACCACCAACAGCTGAATGTGGAGACAAATAACATCCCATTTTTAAAACCGTCCTCGGAGGTCTTCATCTGGAGCCCAGGTCTGGACGGGCACCTTCTCACCTGACTGTCCAGGTTGCTCCCCCCAATTCGCTCCCTGGCTCTCTCTTCTCTCCAGTGACCAGAACCTCGTTCCACATTACATGGCTCATCTGCCTGACCGCTGAACTGTCCCCGTGGGAGCACGGAGTGCCGACAAGGGGCGGTGTAACCCCCCGGTGTCACAACACCGGCCAACGTCCAAGTCGCTTCGGTTCTCTGTGATTCTCCCTGGGCACTCGCGCTTGGTGAGGAGCTTAACTGAGGCTACGGATCCCCCAGCGAGATGCCCAAAACTGATCCTCTGGCCTGAGGGAGGGGACATCCCATTTAAACTTAAGTAAACAACGAGAAAATTGAAGTGAGTGCCAACAACTCGAAGACAGACCTGATGTGTCTCGGTCACCTACGTGCCCCAGCCACGAAGGCTCTGCCCAGCCCGCTGCCGAAGGGTGGGGTCACACACGCCTAACACGCAGATGTGGCCCTTAAGTCTCTGCGCACTTTACTGTCCTTAAAAAAGGAAAATATTGTAATAGCAATACTTGGAGACACGTTGATAGACCCGCAAGAAATGCCAATTAACAGACTGTGTTCGCCACGAAGTCCCTGCACACATTCGAGGGACACCAACATCCGGAAGACAGCTGGCAGAGGAACAGGATCCTCAGGCAGTCAGCCTCTGACCCTGAAATAAGGCGCCAAATAGCTCCATAAAGGCAAGAGAGGATAAGCATCTACGATCAAAAGTAAACGGCACTGAAAAGAATCAACTAGAAATCTTGCCCCTGAAATTAATTTATTTTATTTTATTTATTTGACACAGAGAGAGAGAGAGATCACAAGTAGGCAGAGAGGCAGGCGGAGAGAGGGCTGCGCAGGGAGCCCGATGTGGGGCTCCATCCCAGGACCCTGAGATCATGACCTGAGCCAAAGGCAGAGGCTTAACCTACTGAGCCACCCAGGTGCCCCTGAAATTAATTTTTGAAACGAATCGCTCTACAGAAAGGCTGAGTGGCAGGGTGGCCAACAGTACAAACCACGTCACGAAACAGGAGGTCAGGACGGGGGATGGTTTCCACGGCGCGACTCGAAGAGTCTGTTAAAACTGGAAAGTTGTTTGGACTTAAAGTTACCAAGTGGAGAGTGAAGAAAAGCCCCAGAAATGCCAACGTCCACCTTAAAGGAGTTCCAGAAAAGGGAGCGCAGACCTTTGAAGCCGTGAGGCCTGTGCGGGCTCAAGAGCTGTGACCCCCGGCACCGGGGGAAGGCACGCAAGAACACGGCGAAGGGCCGGGGGGGATCCACGCGGGAGGGACGAGGGAAAATAACTTAGACGTGACGCGGTGACATCGCAGACCCTCAGGGATAACAGAAGATTCTATCGGTTACCCCCAAGGAGGAAGAGTGTGTAAAGACAACATGCCCCTGAGTGAGTCGGGTGGACATAAGAATTCTCAGTAGCTGCACAGGATACGAGATAAAGTAAGATAAAATACGACAATCATTTCAACCTGAGAAGGCCGTAATTGAGACTGGGGGCTCTCTGATGAGGTGACTTCTGAGAGCTGGCATAGCCGGGCGCAGCCCGGGGCAATGGGGCTCCGAGAGCGGAGGTGACACCTGCACAGGTGAGGGGCCGGGGATTGGAAGTGACAGGTGCGCGGCGAGGGCTGGGAGACATGGGCACCCACAGCTCGTGCGTGGGGGCGGCGCCCAGGGGAAGAGCAGGCCCTCCCGTGTGTCCGGGACAGCGGCAAGTGTACCGCCGAGGGGGTCCGGGCCCAGGCGAGCCTGTGTCACCGCCCACGGGACAGCACCTGCTCCCCCATGCCAGCTCCCCACCGGACAGAGACCCCTGGAAGCCCGCGGTCTCCCAGCGCACCCCGGAGCACACTTGACCACAAAGGGGCTCTGTCCACACTTGCAGGAAATCCACGCCAAGCACACCCGCCAACTGTTCTTCTGCAGAGGAAGATGCGCCCCAGAGGCTACACCTGCGGTTCCCCTACGTGCGAACTGTGAGCTCAGCCCACCACGTGAGGCAGGATCACGCCCACCTCGCGGAGGAGGAGCCAGGCCTGGAGAGCGTCTCACCACCGACCCCAGGGCATCCAAGCCTTCACAGGGAAACGCTGAGATCCCCAGGCTGCTGGAGGACGAGCCCCTGGGAGCAGGATCTGCCTCACATTGTCCTCCAAGGAGCCCAACCCCCCCCCCGTCCTGCTCCCTGAGGCCACCTGCCCTGGCCTCCCGCAGCTGGAGCCTACCCTCACCGGCCACGTCTGCGCCCACAAGGGCCTGGTCTCCGGAGACGCCCGGCTCTGCCTTGGGTGGCAGTCATTCTGGTCACGGGTCCACAGCCCCTGAATGTGAGTCTACGTCTCCAACGTCTCCGTATGGAGAGCTGACGGCATTCCCACCACGAGCCCATTTGGCAGAGACCAGGCTCCGGGGTGCACGCGGACCGAGTGGGAAGCGAAGGGCAGGAGGGAATTTGGGGAGTGAGTCCTGGGACGGCCCCTCTGCCCCCGGGCCTCTCGCCCAAGCTTGGGAGGCCCAAGCTCTCCCACCCCATGTGCGTCCTGAGCCCTGTCCCTCTTCCGAAGGGTTTTTTTATAACGTTTGCACAAGAGGCCCACACGTTGCTCTTACACTGGCCTCGAATTGGGGAGCAGATCCTGCTGGGGAAGGACAACGTTTGGGGATCTCTTTCCTGTGCTGCGGGGAAACCAGGGACTTTCTGAACAAAGACGCCCCTCCCCCCACATCCGCTCTGCAGAGCGAAGTCCACCTGGAAGGAAGGACGGGCAAGCCGGCAAGAGAAAAGCTTTTGGGGTTTTTTTTGTTTGGTTGTTTGGTTGTTTGGTTGTTGGTTGTTTTTTAAAGAAGAAATTAAAAGCTCTCAGGAACCAGTGTAGCACTGGCCTCAAAGCTCTGTGACCCACTTTGGCAAATTGCTAAATGTCCCTGAGCCTCGAACATCCTTATCTGCAAAATGGACCAGACGAGATCATCTCGTTCTGAAAGTCACTTGAGGTCATGTGTGTGGCGCCTGGGACAAATGTTAGTGGCCTCTATGGGGTCCCTGTGGGCTGAGGTGCCAGTAAGTGGCGAGCTGCAGAATTACAGGATCCCTTGGCCAAAGGAAGTGTAGACTTTATGTGGTCCACCCTGAACTTGGCAGATAGGGAAACCGAGGCGCACCTTGCTCAGACCCCAGCCAGCAGTAGCACCAGCCCTCGGGCCTCAGCCACACTTGGGAGGCCGCGGGCGAGGTTACCTTTGAGGCCTGGGACGAGAATGTGCAGGGAGCAGGCGTCCTCCGCCGTCTGCTGAGGGTGTCCCGCCGGAAGCAGCCACAGGAAGGTCAGGCCGATCAGAGCCAGATGCTTCTTCATCACGAGCACTCGGGGACGCTGGCTCCTGCACCAAGGGAGGGGACACAGCGACGGGAACTCAGACCCCGGGGGTGACAAGGCCCAGGGAGCGACAGCATGGGGGCTGGGCCGGGAGCAGGTGGCTGTGGGGGCCCCTCCCGGCCTTCGGGGCTCTCACCTTGGCCTCCCGCCCAGCCATGCTGCGACCCCGTCCGAGTGCGGCCGCGGACTCTCGCCTCTCCGTCCCCTCGGCCAACACTTCACACGCACGGGCACGCTGCGGTCCGATGGGGGCTCCGACACGCCGCCCAGACGGAGGGTAGAGCCCAGCCAGCGCCCAGGACGGGCCGGCCCCCCGTGGCCCCCGGGCCCCACCGACCCCGTGAGCCGTGCTCCTGGGCTGTGAACGGTGTCCCCGCGGCTTCGTCACACTACTTTGTGCCAGTGCGCACCGAACGGTGCCCCCCGATGGCCCGGCCCGGAGCTCCCGGCATGGAATGTGGGTGCGGAGTCTGAACGAGCCCATTCCGCTCCGCGCCCCGCGCGGGCTCCCCGCAGCCACGGCTCCTTGGCCATCTGTCACTGCGACAGCACCCATCACCCGCGGGCGTGGGGAGGGGACGGAGGCCCGGAGACGCGGGAGGACACAGCTGGCCCTGCGCCCCCGTGGGCATCGGGCACGCCGATTCTGCCCCCAGGGGCCGGTGAGGAAGTCGTGGCGGCAGCGCCCGGCGCGGGACGTGGGGACAGCTGTGCCCCGGGACCAGCGCCCTGGCCTCGTCGAGTCTCTGTCGCCGGCCCGTGTCCTCCGCTAGAGGGGAGGGAGAGCCCGAGCCAGGAGCAAGTTCGGGAAGCCCGGAGAGGCCTGGCAGGGGCGAGGCTGGCGGAGGCACGTGGCGCTCCTGTTCGCACCCACGGCAGGCCCAGGAAGCCGGAGCCTCTGGGCCGAGATGGCCTGTGCCCCGGCCCCTGCTCCGGCCAGGTTCTCCACGCGAGGGACGCAGGCAGAAGCCGGGTGTGCTTCGTGACCCTGCAGGGAGGACCCCGTCCCCTCGGCGGGGGCACAGCACACACTGTGAAGGGCAGGGGTGAGGATGGATGTCCCGTCGAGGGGGGACCGTAGAAGGCCGGCCGCCCCCGGCACATGGCTTCCGATTCACGGGCCGGGGAAGCGAACACGAGGGAAGCGAAGTCAGCTGCCAGAGTGCCCCCACTAGCAGGTGGGGACGGTGGGGTCGGACCTGGGGCCTCCCGACGCCCCCGACCTCTCCCTTCGGCTCCTGTCAGTCGTCCGAGCGCCGAGCCCGGAGTCAGGGCCCACACACCTGCTGACATGACGGGGCAGCTTTGACTGTGGGTGCTCTCATGCTTGGGAAACAGACGAGGAGCCACTATTCGCGACCACACATGTGCACACAGACCTCACTTAATTCCCAAAACCACCCTGGACCTGGCTGCTCACCGTAATGGTGGCGAGGCCCAAGCCCCTGGAGACTGGACCCCCGGTGCCACTCGGCCCACCGGCGCTCGCACGCATGAGCAACTCCGAGGAGAACGGAGAAGAAGCACAGGTTCGCCCACAGCCTGCAGGGATAAGCTTTGCCCCTTTCACTTCTCCCCTTGGGCCTTGGGTCCCTGGGCCAGTGACTCGCTCTGGAAGTCGGTCCCATGTGACCACCGCCTGCAGCTGGGAAAGCGCTCGGACCTGGGCAGGAGCTTAGCAGGCACAGAACTGAGCCAACAAAAGGATGCATGAAGCAATGAGCGAAGGAACAGACAGAAGTTCACAACAGCAACACCCAGAGTGTAACGGTCTCTCCTGCTACCGGTTTTCCTCGCTCCCCAAGGGCTCCTCATGCCTCAGGTCTACGTGGGACTCCCCGGGCCAGCGCCTCGGACACAGCCGGTGTGGGTCGGCCTGGCGATGGCTCCTGGCCCTGCCCTTGGGGACCTGGGATTCCTAAGAGCCTTCCAGCGAAGGAGCAGCCTGGCCTGTCTGCTACTTTGTGTTCTTTACCGGAACGAGCTGAGCTGCTGCTTTAGAAGCAAATGTATGTTCTTTACAGAACGTAGCTCCTAACAGTAATGATAACATAATGTTGTATGTCAATCATATCTCAATTTTTAAAAAGTCATGATAAACATTTGATCCACTTACATTTGGGCTCGAGTCCACAGACACTTGCTCTTTGGTGTTTGTGGAGGCAAACTGTTTAGATTTTTTTTACGGTCTCGGGTGTCCAAACTGACGTGGGGGTTTCCTCTCCTACTAGAAACGGCTGTGTTAGGAGACAGCCACGCTGCTAAGCACGACTCCCGGCTCCCTCACCCGGCTTCCAGCGAGAGCCCCGCACAAGATGCGCAGGCCGAAGCCTGCACCCCTCCCTGCGGCCCTGGGCCCTCGCCGGCTCCCGCATCTGCCTCTCCTCCGAGGAGAGCGGGGCAGCCCTGGGTAGGGGCTTCCAATTCTTCCAGCTTCCCACTCTGCCCTGTCCTCGTGGGAGAGGAACTCCATCTGTAAACGGAGAAGCCACAGCCCGCTGGGCGCCTTGGAAGAACCTCATCCTGAACCAGCCAGAGACCGGGAGGTCCCCACACTCCCTTCAGCGCAGGAAGCCAGGGTTTCCGAGGGGAAATTCAATTTGGAATTCTTAGAAGTTCGTTGTAAGAATGAAATTCTCTCTGTCTCTCAAATAAATAAAATCTTTTTTTAAAAAAGAATGAAATAGACAATGAAAAAAATGTGGTATAATTCGCCAAACTCACAATCCTACATTTTCATGAAATCTCTGCAGCATTTATAGGCTGAGAACCATCTGGAAGCTCCAGGGAGCTCCGCGAACAGACACCCTCCCCACCCCGACCCAGCTGCTTGCTCCCCACAGGAACACGGGGTCTCCCCAGGACCCACCCGAAGGGCACACACTAAGGAGGAAGAGGCCCTTGCCCAGCTTTCCGCACACCGTCTGTCTGTCCTCTCACGGCACCCAGACTTCTCAAACTCAGAGATGAGCTGGCATCGCGGTGAAAGCCCAGCACAGAGAGCATTTCCCATCAGATCACAAGTCCTGTGACACACGCGCCGAGGCTTTCCCACTTGGTCTTGTAAATTCCTAAGCACTACCTAACTTCAGCCTGAAAGCCAGCTAACCGGGGAGGAAGGGCCCCTGTCACACCGTGTCTTACCCAGTTTGGGAGACCAGAGGCCCCCGCTCCAGGGCTGCCTCTGCCCCGTTGCTGAGCCCAGAACAGAGCCTCGGCCATGAGTCCAGATGTCGGCTGCAGCCTGCGTGGCCCCTCCCGCAGGCGGCAGACACTCCCCGGGAGCACATGGTCCCTGCTGCGACCACCTTTCACACGGGGATTGGGGACTTGGGAAAACACAGCTCTACCTCTTGGAACGTGTGCAGAGCGGAGACGCCCCCTCCTCCCCTCAGGAGCCAGCCCCATGAAGTTTCCACCATGAACTCCTGAATTAATCCAACCCTGGAATTCTAGAGCCAGATCCACTGGACAGACCCCATCCTTCCCGGAGACCAAAGAACAACCTCTGGCTGCTTCGGGAACCTCGCCTTCCCAGCTCAGCGCGTTCCCATCGACGGGCAGACCCCCGCCCTGCTCCCCGAGGCTGCCAGGTCACCGGGCAGAGCGTCCCTACCTGCAGTGCACGCCAGGCGAAGGGGGCGTCCTGACCGGCTGGGACCCGCGAGGACACTGCTCCCAGGAGCCTCCTGGCTGCTATTTACAGAGGCCGCCGGGCCCCACAGGCCAGGCGAGCATGGCCTGCCTGTCAGGCTGCCCAGCAAATCAGGCTGGCGTCTGCAGCCTTATCTGCAGAGTTTCCTGTTTGAAATACATCCCTGTCCTGCGGGAGGGCGGTGGGGAGTGTGGGAACGCTGGACGCAGCCCCGGGGCCAGGCCCCGACCCGCCGGAGATGCCCTTCCAACTCTTCACCCCAAGCACCCCATCCCGACTCTTCTGTGTCTGCTCTGCCCTCTTTCTCTTCTCCTTTTGGAAAAGGTCGCATGAGTAGGGTGGGCACTGAGGAAAGCGTGAGGAGCAGTCGTCACCAGCGGTGTCACGTCAGACAGAAATGAATGGATGTGGCTGGCCGTTTCCTCCCGTGCTTTCCACGGACGGTTCACTTGAAGGCATTCCCCGCTTGTCCACCGCCTGTCGAGACCTGACCCACGCGAGACCCAAACTCACTCCACTCCCCGACGTTTCACATGAAGGCAAAACAGGTCTCTGTTGGGCAGGTCTGGCTCCCGGCTCTTACCCGGTGAGGGGAGGGGACTTCTTTAAGAAAAAGATACACACGTACAATTACGATCACAAAAGGCTACATTCAAAGGTGTATTTTTATTTAGACTGAAAGAAGTCACAACAGATTACAAATTTTGTAAAAACTGTTGAAATCAGGGGCGCCTAGATGGCTCAGTCGTTAAGTGTCTGTCTTTGGCTCAGGTCATGATCCCGGGGTCCTGGGATCCAGCCCTGCATCAGGCTCCCTCCTCGGGGGGAAGCCTGCTTCTCCCTCTCCCACTCCCCCTGCTTGTGGTCCCTCTCTCTCGGTGTCTCTCTCTGTCAAATAAATAAATAAAATCTTCAAAAAAATTTTTTGACAAAATTCAACACCCCTTCATGATGAAAACCCTCTGAAAAATAGGGATGGGGGTTCCTCCTCACCTTAATATAGAGCATCTATCTCAAAAAAAGAAAAACCAGGGCACCTGGGTGGCTCAGTGGGTTAAAGCCTCTGCCTTTGGCTCAGATCATGATCTCAGGGTCCTGGGATCGAGTCCTGCATTGGGCTCCCTGCTCAGCAGGGAGCCTGCTTCCTCCTCTCTCTGCCTGCCTCTCTGCCTACTTGTGATCTTTCTCTCTGTCAAATAAATAAATAAAATCTTTAAAAAAGAAAGAAAGAAAGAAAGAAAAACCTGCAGTAACATAATACTCAGGAAGGACTGAAGGCCTCCCTCCTCCTATCAGGACACCCGCTCAGATCACTTGCCCAACACGGTGCTGGGAGTCCCAGCTGGCGCGGAAGACTTGGGACGGGAACAAAAGGCACATGGGTCCAAAAAGAAACACAGAACAGCCCCTTGTTGCAGACGACAAGACAGTCTCCTTGGAGATTCCCAAGGAGCCTAGAAAAACTCCTAGAACCCAGAAGGGAGCTCGGCAAGGCTCAGAGCTCAACATGAACGTACGGACATGAAGCGTATTTCTACAAGCTAGCAACGGACACACAGATTCGGAAATTAAAAATCACTTGCAATCGTTCAAGGAAATGCAATGCCTCGGGGTAAATCCAACAAAACACGTCCGGATCTGAGAGCCGACCAGGAAAAGCACAGCAGCTCTAGGAAACCGAGTCACCCTGCGGGACTGGGAGGCTCAGCGCCCGGGAAAGACGCCGGTTCTCCCCAGAGTGATCTGCAAGCTTAACACGATCCCTGTTGAAATCCCAGCAAGACATGTTGGAGACAGAGACAGGGTTATTCTCATTCATATGAAAAGACAAAGGAAGCAGGGTAGCTAACAGAATTCTGAGATGACGACTAATGCAGGAGGAATCAGTCTGTCCAGTTTCAAGACTTCGGGTACAGTGGACAGACCAGAGAACCCACACAAACATTCCCAACGGCTTGAAGGTTGTTTTTTTTTACTGTGATAAAATACACAACAATTCCCATCGTTATCACGTTTCGGTGTAGAGCTCAGGGTGTTAACTGCACTCGTGACGTCGTGAGGCCCTACCCTCCGTCTCCGTGATCCTTCCAGCCTGTGAACCTGAACCTGTCCCACTCCGCTGCGCCCCCATCACAGCCCGCCTCAGTCCCGGCCACGACCACCGGACTTCCTGGGATCTGGACCATTTTAAGGATCTCCTGTGATTGGAATCCAACGTGACGGGCTGCTTTCACAGAGCATCACGCCCTCAAGGTTCATCCGTGTCGTAGCAGGTGTCAGAGCGACTCGCCCCGCCTAAACCCGCAGGAACACGACCCCAGCTCAACTTCACGCTGGCCCCCACTCCCTGCCCGGGACATGTGTCCAGAGATACCGTCACACCATTGGGGGCGCGGAGTACCAGCTTCCGGGGACTGCGGTGGACTGGAAGGTCCCCACCACGAAGAATAACCAGGCCCCAGACGACGAGAGTGCTCGCGTGGGCACCCCGAAGCCAGATCCCGGAGACGCTTCTGGCTGCTCCCACGCCTCCGCACCCGAGGCCTGAGACGGCAGTGGGCACTGACGGTGCCCCGCGTCGTGGGGGTGCGTCCCCTCGGCCCACGCGGAAGGCTAGCTGACGTGAAGGGCCAGCACCCGGGGCCCAGTGAGGCTACTCAGTCCTCAAAACCAGCCCAGCCAGCCAGCCGCCCGGACTCCGGCCAGCACTCGGGACACAGGGCAGAGGACGAGGGCACCTCCCAAGGTGCCGCCGCGGGGCCGGGCCAGGTCGGGGCCCACCCCGTCTCCCCAGAGCAGTGCTCTCCAGGCTGGCGGGCCAGCAGCCCGCGGGCCTGCCCCCGCCTCTCATCTCACCACCGACCTGGGCACTTACGTTTCATTTTCTGTCCCGAACCATTCAGGGATTTGTTTTAAAAAGTGCCCAAACCTGAGAATTACTCTCGGTTACTGAGGAAGTGATAATATTATACTAGCTGACCTGTTCCAAATAGATTGTCCATTAGAGCCATTTTTCCATTCGAAATCCTGTGTACACTTGCCTTGCAAATACGCACCAAAAAGTCACAAGAAACCAGGAGACCCTTCTCCCTTCAGGCTTCTCGGCTTCCTGCCCTCCCTCTCCCTCCTTCCCTGTTTCTTCTTGAAAGCACCAAAGTCGTGCCATTGGGCGCAGACTTTTCCTCCTGAACTCTGGCCCCTCGAGCAGCCTGGCCGCGCGCAGCGGGTCAGGATGAGAATCTGGCTCGCCTCCCAGGGACTATTTACATTCCGCAGAGATAACGGAGAAATCTGCACACAGGAGCCAGATCCAGCCCATTTGGGATCTGGATGGGAACCTTCCCTGGGGGTCACCCAGCCAGGCCTCCGTCGCTCTGGACACTCTGTCCTCCAGGACGTTAACCTGGGCCTCCACCGCCCCCGCCTGACGGCTCCGTGTCTCCAGAGTTCCCCGAATGTGCAGGACGGCATGAGGCCTACACCGGTCCCTCGTGGACACGGTCCCCGGACTGTCAGGGGTTCGGGCACCACGGCCGCGCTCGTCAGAGCTGGAGCCCCCCGCACGCCCAGATGCAGCTCCGGCTTCACCGTGTAGCTCGCCAGCGAGACAGACAAGAATGCCATTCATCCGACCGCATCGTGCCGTCCAAGGTCATCACAGCACTCGAGACCCCGGGTCTCACCCAGAAGACCTCTGAAAGCACAGACCGCTGTGCCCCCCCGCCCCAGACTCTCGGAGCCGGTAGCTGGTGGGGGATCCGAGCACCCCCACCTCTAACCAGCTCCCACGCGATGAGCGCTGCTGGCGCTGCTGGTCCAGGGAGCACTCTCTGCGACCGCCGCCTACTTCCCAGAGCGCCGCGAGGCCTGAGATAACGGGGTAGGCGGCCCCGCGCAGGGCCCGACACGCGGGGACACCACAAGTCACGTGGCGCTGTCGTGAGCCTTCTCCCTCCCCGCCTGCTCTCTCAGTCGCCCCACCAGACCACACACTCCTGCTCCAGCATGGGAACCGAAAGCCACCAAACCAGCCCCAGGCAGGAGGAGGGACAGGCCTGCGGGCCACGGCGCGCGTCTCCACGGCCGCCACGTCTCCACGGCCGCCACACAGGAGCCCCGAGGAGCCACCACACGACCACAAGACCAGACTAGTCCGCCGGCCGAGGTGAGCGGCCCCGTGACGCTGCTTCCTGCGCGGGGAGACAGCACAGGTGAACAGGAGGAGTCCCCGCTGGTGACTCCACCAGGGGGCGCCCGGGCCGGGGTCCCCCGTGTTCTCGTGGCCCTCCCAAGCCGCTCCTGCGCACCTCGTGCGGGGTACCCAGAAGTCGAAGGAACAGACTCTGCGAGCACAGGAAAGCAAGCCTTCCGGGTGCACCAGTGACAGAAGTCAAGGCCGCCTCGTTCCGATTGCCGAATGTGACCGTGTCTGCCTTGCCCGCCAGGCAGGCCGGACCCTCGAGGGCGAGGCCGTGACTTACTGAGTCTACCGGACGAGCTGGCACGGAGCCGGCCCTCGTCTCCATCAGGCGCCAGCACGCCGTCCAACCACGGCGGCATCCGAGCGTGACAAGCAGGGCAGCCGTCAAGTCGATGACCCTGACTACACCAAAGTCATCAACATACACTGACCGTAACCACACACCAGTTGTTGCAGCTCAGAACCTTTGTCCAAAGTAACGTCATGCCTGAAATGCGCCCCTCACTACCACACCCAGCAACGCGATCTCTGTGCTCCCCTAAGATGTGCTTGATCTAAGTCCCGCAGCTCGGAGGCCAGCTCGGTGTCGCTTAAGAGCTTATCCTGATGCAACCACCTCATGTTACCAAGAAGACACCAAGGCCCAGGGACGTTAAAAGACTTCAGGAGACCCACACAGTGTGAAATGGGAAAAGCAGCCAATTGAAAAAGAGAACAAGATTTTGGGTGCCTGGGTGGCTCAGTAGGTTAAAGCCTCTGCCTTCGGCCCAGGTCATGATCTCAGGGTCCTGGGATCGAGCCCCGCATCGGGCTCTCTGCTCAGCAGGGAGCCTGCTTCCTCCTCTCTCTCTGCCTGCCTCTCTGCCTACTTGTAATCTCTCTCTCTCTGTCAAATAAATAGATAAAATCTTAAAAAAAAAAAAAATTTAGAGCTTCCTCCTTTGTTCCACTCACGGACTGGAGAGTGGCAGACTGGGCTCTGTCATCTAGTCTCCCTGGGCCTCGGAGACGGTTCTCGGGCACTAACACTCTGCTGCTCACGAGACTGATTTCACTGACTTTCGCTCCTCCCTTCGGAAGTAATATGACCGATTTCGTTTTCAAGGACAAGAAACCTCATTTTTTTTTTAAGATTTATTTATTTATGGGGCGCCTGGGTGCCCCAGTTGGTTGAGCATCTGTCTGCCTTCGGTTCAGGTCATGATCCCGGGGTCCTGGAATCGAGTCAGGACCTGCTTCCCCCTCTCCCGCTCCCCGATTGTACTCTCTGTTAAATAAAAATATTTTATTTATTTGAAAGAAAGAGAGCATGAGACAGTTCAAGTGGAGGGAGGGGCAGAGGGAAAGGTAGAGAGAGCGTCTCAAGCAAAACTCTCGCTGAGCATGGAGACCAATGCAGGGCTCGATCCCCACCATGAGATGATGACCTGAACCAACACCAAGAGTCGGACACCCAACCAACTGAGCCGCCCAAGATCCCCGGAAAGGGGATATTCTTTCAACAAACATTAAGCTTTGACTCCATGCCAGGCACTCTGTTAAGCACCGGCACCTCCCGGGTGCCTGTGAGGTAGTCTGAGAGGTAGTCTGCAAGGATGGCTTTAGGACTCAGGGCCGTGACCTTTCGAAATGGAAGAACTAGGAGACCTAGCTAGTCCAGGCCAGTCCCCTGATCTACAGGTAAGATCTGAAGTCACAGAAACGAGGCAGCTCAGGGAAGGCGGCAGCCCCAGCCCCAGCCCCGCAATGACCGTATGCGCCAGGGAGCAGACCTGGACAGCGGTGGACTACATGACCGGTGCTCAGCGCTGCATTCAGGCCCTACCTGGCCCATCTCGGCTGCTCTAGGCTTGCAAAGTGCCAAACAGAGTTATGAATAACATGAGCAGAACAGCAACTGTGTGTCGGGAGTACCGGGCTGTCAGCTCCTGACTGGAGACTGAGTGGTCCTTTGTTCCATTTCAGTGGGGTGCTCAGACTGCTTGAGGAGCAGCCGGGAACATGCTGAAGGAAATGGAAGCCTCATTTAAGTATGTTCCCACAAAGCATGAAGTTGACTATATCTGTGTAGAATTTTGAGTAAAAATGGAACCTCCAAAAAGGCATTCAGACTAAACTTCTTAACCCTCACCTACTGTTGCTGCTGTATTGGTTACAGAGTTGAAGGTATCAGCAGCTTCTCAAACAGTAACAGGGATCTCTGTAACCAGGACCATCTCTGAGACCTGAAGGGTCTCTATTGCTGTGACCTGTGATTTTGGTGTACAGTTGTACTTTCATAAACATCAAGTATAATAGTAGAGATCTAAAGCTATGCATCTCAATGCCTCAAAAAAGCTCAAAAATGTTCTACTACTTAGGAGCTTTGCAACTTTGTGTACCTTTATCAGGGAGAAAAGACTGGACCTCATACACAACTAGGAGGGAAAAGATTTAAACACTTTCCGTAATAAATGATACACATCCATTCTTGCAGGTTTAAGATCTAATCCTTCAAGAATATTCTACCCTTGAACAGTGTGGGTTTGAGCTGGGAGGGTCTACTTACACGTGGATTTTCTTTTGGATGAGTACAGTGGGACACTGTAAAGGTATTTTCTGATTCTTTTTATAAATTACTTTTTAAGTTGTCTCTACACTCAACATGAGGCTCTAACTTACAACCCGGAGATCGAATCACATGCTCCACTGACTGAGTCAACCAAAATGCGTTAACCATTTTACTGGGGCTTCCAGTCAACAGTAAGCAAATAGTTGTTGAGTTTTGGAGGGAGTGGGTTTTCAATGACATAGGAGTCAGTACTCCTGGCCCGTGTTGTTCAAGTCAACTGTGTATTTCTCTTTCAACAGCAAGTTTACCAAGGAAAATTGTGGTGACGTTTAGCACACTAGTCCCCAAACTATTTTGTGCACCCCATGTAGTAGAAGTTCTGAGCTTATCTCTACTATTGTGTGGTCATTAAGATATTATAGAATGCACAATAGTCCTAAAAGAGCACACATATGGTTATAAAAACAAATAAGTTTTAAATGGACACAGATAAATACTACGAATTTTAGTGAAAGCCATATGATTCATTTTTTACAACTTGGTTTGATGTCTTGCGATTTAGCAACTTAAAAACTGGTTCTTCTAGTGGAAAAACATTCCATGTTCATGGATTGGAAGAATAAATATTGTGAAAATGTCTATGCTACCTAGGATGGGTAGAATAAATATTGTGAAAATGTCTATGCTACCTAGAGCAATCTACACATTTAACGCAATCCCCATCAAAATACCAGCAATTTACTTCAAAGAAATGGAACAAATAATCCTAAAATTTATATGGAACCAGAAAAGACCCCGAATAGCCAAAGGAATGTTGAAAAAGAAAACCAAAGTTGGTGGCATCACAATTCCAGACTTCAAGCTCTATTACAAAGCTGTCATCATCAAGACAGTATGGTACTGGCACAAAAAGACACATAGATCAGTGGAACAGAATAGAGAGCCCAGAAATGGACCCTCAACTCTATGGTCAACTAATCTTCAACAAAGCAGGAAAAGAATGTCCATGTCTCTTCAACAAATGGTGTTGGGAAAACTGGAGAGCCACATGCAGAAAAATGAAACTGGATCATTACCTTACACCACACACAAAAATAGACTCAAAATGGATGAAAGACCTCAATGTGAGATAGGAATCCATCAAAATCCTTGAGGAGAACACAGGCAGCAACCTCTTCGACCTCAACTGCAGCAACTTCTTCCTAGGAACATCACCAAAGGCAAGGGAAGCAAGGGCAAAAATGAACTATTGGTTAAATAAAAAAATAAATTAAAAAAAAATGAACTATTGAACTTCATCAAGATGAAAAGCTTTTGCACAGCAAAGGAAACAGTCAACAAAACCAAAAGACAACTGACAGAATGGGAGAAGATATTTGCAAATGACATCAGATAAAGGGCTTGTATCCAAAATCTATAAGGAACTTATCAAACTCAACACCCATAGAACAAATAACTCAGTCAAGAAACGGGCAGAAGATATGAACAGACATTTCTCCAAAGAAGACATCCAAATGGCCAACAGACACAAGAAAGTGCTCAACACCACTCGGCATCAGGGAAATACAAATCAAAATCACAGTGAGATACCACCTCACACCAGTCAGAATGGCTAAAATCAACAAGTCAGGAAATGACGGAAGTTGGTGAGGATGCGGAGAAAGGGGAACCCTCCTACACTGTTGGTGGAAATGCAAGCTGGTCCAGCCACTCTGGAAAACAGTATGGAGGAGCCTCAAAAAGTTGAAAATAGAGCTACCCTACCACCTAGCAATCGCACTACTGGGTATTTACCCTAAAGATACAAAGGTAGTAATCCTCAGGGACACGTGCACCTGAATGTTTATAGCAGCAATGTCCACAATAGCCAAACTATGGAAAGAACTTAGATGTCCATCAACAGATGAATGAATAAGTATGATGTGGTATATATATATGATGGAATACTATGCAGCCATCAAAAGAAACGAAATCTTGCCGTTTGCAAGGATGTGGATGGAACTAGAGGGTATTATGCTAAGCAAAATAAGTCAATCAGAGAAAGACAATTATTATCATATGATCTCTCTGATATGAGGAACTTGAGGGGCAGGGCGGGGGGTCGTGGGGGTTAGGGAGGGAAAAATAATGAAACAAGATGGGATGAGGAAGGAGACAAACCATAAGAGACTCCTAATCTCACGAAACAAACTGAGGGTTACTGGGGGGTGGGAGGGTAGGGATAGGGTGTATGGGTGATGGACATTGGGGAGGGTTTGTGCTATGGTGAGTGCTGTGAAAGATGTAAGCCTGATGATTCACAGACCTGTACCCCTGGGGCAAATAAATTATTTTTTAAATAATTTAAAAAAATTAAAAAAAAATCTCCAGCAAGGAAAGGGGGTGGGAGCAGATTCAGATTCAACAAGATCGATAGAACACCCCCGGCTCGCGATGGGTGACAGGAACAGAGCACGTCAGACGTCCGTCAGACTTGCGTACATGGATAAAAGTCTTCTCAGAAGACCACTTAGGAAAGATGCAAATGCAAGCGCATCACTGGCCGTGCTTCCATCCAGCAGTCGTGCAGCCTCACGCAAACCCAAATGTCTCATCCTACCTACGCCTGACCGGTCTCGTCCGTCTACAAGACCAGCAGCGAACGTGTGAGCTTAGTGAATCTGAAAGAGGGGAAGAGGAGCCGCTGCACAGGGGGCTTCGGCCCCGACGCGACCAGGCACTCCGCAGGCCTGTGTCACGGCAACGTACATACACTTAGGGCCACTGAACCGTACACTTAAAAAAGGATAAAATAGTTAATTCTGTATGTGTCTTTTACCACAACGAAAATTCAGTGAGAACACTACTTCATCACGTTTTGCTCTTGGAGAACGTTCTATCACACAGTTTCCAAGGACCCATGCCTGGCCTGATTTCAGGTGCTTCTGAAACCTGACTTACAGGCAGGCAGTTTCCCAGAAGACCCAGCATTTGATTCGGACAGAGCACCGCGCTGGGACTAGGACGCATGCTAAGTCACTGTATCGTTCACACCTCTGACACCTGTGTGATCTTTAGGCTGAACTTGTGCAAGGGCCAATACTCAGCCACCTGGGACAATTTTGAAGGATCATACCTATTACAACATCCCCAGATACAAGTATATCCCTCCCGTGCATCACACTGCCCGGTATAACCCACAGGCACCCCCTCTGCTCAAAATCTTCCCGCCAACGCAGGGAGCTACTGCTAATGCAGACGGTTACACAACGACATCCCTGAACTTTTGAAAAACACGCCTAAAAGAGACTTCTGTGAAAGTTTTATTTAATCATTTTTGTTTACAACTGAAACTCGGGGAACTCAAAGTTAACATCCTTGCCTGTGAGCTTCTTATAGACACCAGAAAAAGTTTCAACCTACAAGAAAAGAAAGAATTCATCACAAAACTTTTAAACACACACATTCATCATAAAGCCTGTTCTGTGAGACTGCGCCCTGCCTGGTTTTTCCCCTCAGCAACCAGGTACTGAGAAGACGAGGAATAGACCAGCCTGGGGACAAGCTCAGCCACAACGCTGCAGGACAGGGCTCTAGCCACATCCCGGTGCCGGAGCGAGCTGCTCCTCTGGGCCCCGTAGACAGGAGTCCACGAGGAGCCCAGGGGTTGGTCCACATCAGCGACACTTCACCAGGAATGAAGCGAAGGGCCGGTCCTCCCAGATTCTGACACTGCCAACATCCCGCCCTCAAAAGATATACCATCTTACTAAAAGGAATTACTTTATTTCTAATTTTCCTAATAATTTAAAAGGCAGAGAATTCTGACTTTCAAAACATCCCCCACTACAAAAGCTGGCATAGAATCTGAAGGGAGATGGGCGGACGTCCAGATGGAAAAAAAGCTGGCTGCGTTTACTGTTACTGGACTTGGTGGTACGTGGAGACAGGTTACGCTGCCCTCCCCCTCATCTGTGTCCGGAGCCTCCGGCAATGCAGCCACCCCCTTACCTTGTGCTCCACGTTGTTCTGCTGTGCTTTGTCCAAATGAACCTTGATGAGCCGGCTACCATCCAGTTTCACACGGATTCTCTTGCCCACAATTTCGCTTGGGAAAACCAAGTCCTCCAGGATCGCGTCATGCACGGCTGTCAAAGTGCGGCTGAAAGAACATGGTGACAAAACTAAGACACTGAGGAAAGCCTGCCCTCCCGAGAGCCCCTCAAAAGTCAAAAACATCAACAGCAAACCCCAGGTTTCTGAAAGCAAATTAACACCAGTTTTCAAATAGGCTACTTACATTTAATAGATCGTACCAGAGCCACTGCCAAACTAGACAGGGCAACAAGCACCCTATTTATTTCGAAACCTTAGGGTACATTACATGTCCATACAAACCACACACACACCACGTTCCGGGTGATCATCTCCAGAAAACGGGAGACTCATGAGGTCTTTCACTTGCACGCACTCTTCAGGTCTATGTTCACTCATGATTTCTCGACTAAATCGCTGCAGAAGCTTCTTTACTACTCGCTCATCTCCAATACCAACCCTCTCCAAAGCTGTCAAATTAACCTAAAAACCTATGTGATCACACAACCTACAAGGAAAGACCCTTGAGCTCTCCATGGCCTCCAAAACACCTCCAAGTCTCCTCCTCATCCTCTAGGACGAGGGAAGCCCTGCTTATCACCAGCTCTGCCATGGCAGCTCCATCTGGAACCCCATTTCCACCCCATCACATAAATTGCCACTTGACCTCACTCCTCTCCTGGTGGCACTTCAAATTCACAACCCATCTGGCTCCTGGCAACAGCCAAGATTCAACAAATTCCAAACTTTGGGGCTATGTGCCGTGCACCTCAAAACGCCAAGAGTGAGACAGTGAAGAGGTAGTTTCTTCCAGCGTTTCCGGAGCTACCCTGCAGTAGGGAACTCATCCAGATGGTCTCACCCTCAGTAGATGGGACACTCCACTCCACGCATTTACATTTCAGAACCGGCAGCTCCTACACAACAACACACACTTTCTGGGGCCTGTCAAACGCCTGCAAAGGTCTTACTGTTCCACGGCCACGGACCACAAGCTCAAGGGAAATCCACTTCCCAAAGCCTCCATCACCTTCCAGAAAGCAGAAGACACAGATGGCCTGACTGATCTCTGCTACCCATGAATTACTAGGAAGGCACACAAATATGGAAATTTGCCAACTGTCTCCTTTAAAACAAATCCAAATGGCATCGAAGCTAGCCTTAGCATCTTCTCTGACTCCAACATCGTCTTTAACAAGGGGAAGCCACAGCAATGCAACTAATAATCACCAGTCATAGAACTGAATGCCTCAGAGGAAAAGTAACGGAAACCCAGCTACAGATTTGAAACCAAAACAAGTAAACCTCAGAATCAAATCTGTGCAAGAGAGAGTGAAGTACTGAAGAAGGAAAAGAGGTCTGGAGGGAGTGGGAAGTGGCAGAACCGCCATGCCTCCTGCCTAGAGCCTGGCCTACGGGAACAGAAGGCCTGCGACGTGGGGAGGTTACCAGGAACCCAGGGAAGTCATCACCTGAGAAAATGTGGAGAAAACACGTTTGGGAGGAGAGGCTGTGGATGGGCGAGTCCGCTGGATGCAAAGGAAGGGTTTGTTTTCATATTCGAAGTAGGAACTCGGGCTCTAACAGACTAGACATTCTTGATTATCTCCTGTATTTGATGTCTCCCTAACTACCCAGAATACCAAAAACCCCTAAATTCTTATGTTACTCCAAGTGCCCATACAACAGGTTCAAAGTACTGAACTATACGACTCCCGTTCCAAAATCTCCGGCTCCTGTCCTTCCGGCCTCCCCAGCACCCTTCTCACAGTGACATCTGCCCACAGCCGAGCGAGCCCCACCGTGACCTCCTAGTGCTTTTACAAACAAGACCGAGTATTAAAAATCCCAGCGTTACCAGCACTAGCTGAAATAGCAGTTCTCCACGCCCTGAGTCACTGTTCCTTATCCTTTTAGGAAAAGTAATACCAAGGGCACACCCAGTAAGTTTGA
The DNA here is from genome assembly GCA_002007465.1 of Ailurus styani. Classification (NCBI taxonomy): domain Eukaryota; kingdom Metazoa; phylum Chordata; class Mammalia; order Carnivora; family Ailuridae; genus Ailurus; species Ailurus styani. The sequence continues at coordinate 1,462,072 of LNAC01000402.1, read as the reverse complement.
TGCCTGTCTGGCAGTTAGACACACTAGTATTTTTCCCAAGCTGGTCCCCAGGGCAGGACCTGCAGGGATCAATAATCCAACTCTGTGAAACTACGCTTCCACAAAACACCGAAAGGCCCAGACACTCAGTCTCTGAGTTTATGCCAAATAACTTGTCAGTCAGGCTCCAAGAACATCGACACCTACAGCTGCAGGAGCACTTTCACCCTGTAATGTCAGCAGCAGGAAAATCCACCTCATTTCTCAGCCTTAATTTACAGCAAAATGAAAGGGCACCTCCCAGCACAGGAGCACTACATCCGGCGCACTTCATCGCTCAGCACGTGAACCATCCCCTCACTGTTCCTGTCCTTTGCCCAAAGAAGTGGAGCAAACAGTCTCATCTTTTGAGACAGCGATGACCTATTTTTATACTACCTATCTAAACACACATAATTCTTACCTCCAGAATCTTAAAACATAATCATAGAGAAAACCATGTTACTTAGTAAAAATTCCCATGTAAACAGCTTTCCTAAACACTGTTTAACTTCAGAAACCTACCTCAATTCTTACTACCGAAAACTCACACAAATTTAGAGTCGTTAGTAAATGGTTTATGATCACTCTTTTCTTATAAAGCAGGCTCCACACTCAGCACGGAGCCCAAGAGCCTAAAGTGGGGCCCAACCCAGGGCCTGAACTCACAACACAGAGATCAAGACCTGAGCGAAGATCAGGAGCCAGACGCTTTACACACTGATCCATCCAGACGCCCCTACAATACACTTTTGATTTTTAAGGTTTTATTTATTTGACAGAGAGATCACAAGTAGGCAGAGAGGCAGGCAGAGAGAGAAGAGGAAGCAGAGAAGCAGGCTCTCTGCTGAGCAGGGAGCCCAATGCGGGGCTCGATCCCAGGACCCTGAGATCATGACCTGAGCCGAAGGCAGAGGCTTTAACCCACTGAGCCACCCAGGCGCCCTACAATACACTTTCTTGATGCTGATAAAATACCCACCTCCTGGGACGCTTCTGCTTATTTTTTGTACGGCTCTTTCGAGTTGGCTTAGGCAGGATTCTTCTCTGTAAAATAAAAATTACCATGGAAAAAAGGAAAACCTTAAGTTTGGCAGAAAGCTAAGAACTGTCAAACTGCTTTAAAAGCAAAAAAAAAAAAAAGGCAGTAACAGAATAAATCCAAAGTTTGTGAAAGTCAACCAACCCAGAGCAAACAAGCTAGTGAGAAATCCTACGAAGTACCTCCTGATTTCTCAGGAACTGCTACTGACCCCTGAAGCCTGCACACCTACCACACTGCCGGGCCCACAGCCACTGGAGCAGGAACACGCCGACCGAGTCAGCACACCATGGAATTTGTCAGTGTGGCCCTGCACCCCCACAGACCTGTCTGCCCCGAGGTCAGATCTGGACTCATCCTTACCATCTGCTCGCCTCCCAAAGTGCACAGCTGACGCCATGTCCACAGCGTGGGTCTCAAGCCGACAGACCTCGGCTCAGACCAAGCACACATCTCGTTGGATTCCTCTGTAAACAACCCACTACTTCTCCGCCATTGTGAAGACAGAAAGCCGTCTTCACATTAAACCCCAAAACTGTACTTTATCTTCTGATATATTGCAAGCACAAAGTCAAAGTGATTTTTTTCCCTCAAACACGGTGATTTTAAAAATTCCCACAATGAGACATTCAACAGTACAACCGGTACCTGAGCGATAAAGACAACGTGCTTCCCACTGAACTTTTTCTCCAGTTCACGGACTAGCCGGACTTGGATTTTCTGGAAAGATTTCAGTTGAGGAACGGGAACAAAGATGATGATAGCTTTCCGACCACCGCCAACTTCGATTTCCTGAAGAAAAAACCCGACGTCATTTTCCGTGCATACCCTCCATTCCTCCCATTCAGGTAAAACCTGAGTGGACACACTCCATGCGAACACTGTCACGTGCACCGGACACCTCGGTCCTAAGAGCTGCTTTGAAAGCCGTCGTGGGGCTCCTGTCCACCGCCCGGCACAAGCCCACCGTCCTCCTGCCCTGCGGATCGGACACACGACTCTGAACCTGCCCGTCGCAGGGACGCAAGGCTAACGCTGTGCTGCACGACGGACCCTTGCCTGCAACCCAACCCGAGGCCGGCTGTCCCCGGCAGTCCCCGTCTGTGCCAACGGACGGCAGCGTCTGCAGTGCAGACAGAAACCCGGGAAACCGCACACGAGTGCTCTGGACCGGGTTCGAAGCCACGGCGCGCTGACGGAGGCGCCAAGGAGACCCTCGTCCCTGCCCATTTTCTGACTCCCCCTCGGAGGGAACCCCGCGCCCTGCTGTGTCCCCGCCGGTAGAGCCGGCGGACACCCCCCACGTCCTGCAAGCCCACCGGCAGCCGCAGGGGCCCTGACGCGCGCGCTCACAAGCGGGCTGCAAGGTTGGCGCAGATGGGATTTGCAGACCGTCCGGACGGGATCCCGTCCGGACGGGCACCTTCCCCCGCTGTGGGGTGTGGAGAACGGCGGGACCCCCCGGAAAGAAAGTGAACCTCACCTTGGCTGCCGTGATGTTCAGCTCCCTGAGCTGGGCTTTGAGGTCGGAGTTCATCTCCAACTCCAGCAGAGCCTAGGGGAGAGCGGCGGGAGCCGACTCAGCGCCCGCTCGGCCGGGGGTGCGGCCGATGCGCTCGCGGGCGCCTCCAGGACGTGTGTCCACCGCCCCCCGGGTGACGCGCGCCGGGACGCCCGCTGGGCGGGGGGTCGGGGGGGACCGGTGACACGCTGCCGGGGACCGGGACGTGGGGGGTGAGGACAGGAACCGGGGGGTGACGTGCGGGGACGGGACATGCGCGGCCGGGGGGACAGGGGCCGGGAGGGGGGGAGACACGCCGCCGCGGCGCCGACCCTGCGCCCCCTCACCTGGGAGATGCCGGACTCGAACTCGTCCGGCTTCTCGCCATTGGGCTTGACGATCTTGGCGCTCGAGCTGAACATGGCCTTCCCCTGCAAGCACAGAGCGTCCTAGCGGCGCGGCCGCGGCCCAGGGGCAG
>LNAC01000402.1:1426796-1448191 GCA_002007465.1 Ailurus styani | reverse complement strand
CCCCGCCCACCCAACCTTAGTCCCAACCCGCCTCCGTAGGTCCCGCCCCTTCCGGGACCGTCCAGGGCCGACTTTCTCCCTGACTTCCGGTAAAAAGCACGGGCAGCTAGGCCCCTGGGCTCCGCCCGCCGCTCTGCGAGGATATGCGTCATCTCCCCGCGCCGCCGCCGGAAGTTGGGTCTGTGGGGTGGAGGCGTGAGCCGCGAAGCCGGGCCGCTCGGCGATGGCCGGCCGGGAGCGATGACCAGGCTTCTGGGCGTGGCGCGCAGACTTGCTTTGGCCGCCGTGCGCTGCGGCACCCGCGGCCGCAGCGGTCTCGGCATGTTCTATGCCGTGAGGCGGGGCCGCAAGGCCGGGGTCTTCCAGACGTGGTGAGTGGCCCCGGGCTGGCGGCCCGCGGTGGGGCTCCGCGGACGTGGGCGCGCACGGCCCGCCTCAGGCCCCGGCGCGGGGTCGTGTTTGTTGGCCGCGTCAGGAAGGCCACATGCAGTTGGAGCGAGGCCAGCGGCCTCCCCTCCGTCCTTCCGTCCTGTCTCGGGAAAAGCATTCCCAGGGGCCGCACGCAGTCAGAGTCTGTCACACCTCCCCCCCCGTCTTCCCTGTGCTTCTTAACAGAAGTCTCGGGAACTCAGCTCGGGCCCCGTGACGGCCCTCTGAGGCGGGCTGTTACCTTCGGGCGGCGGCCGCGGGGTCGGGAGGTTCTCGCGGCGGGTGAGTGGCGCACGGCCGGTGCTCGGTGGTGTGGCGGGCCCGCGCGGACTCGCGGCCGTGTGGTCCGAGGGTCTGTCGCGCGCGCGCGCGGGCCTCGTCTCCCTGTGGAGCTGCGCGGCCGACGCCCACCCGAGCTGTGGTAAAGCGTTCCTGGGACGTCCCTTCTCAGGGACCGGGATCTCTAGTGCGTTTCCGACCGAGGAGACTGACGTGCTGGCGGACCGCCTGCTGCTTCCGCAGGCGGAGGCCGCGCAGGAAACACAGCTGCACACTCGTGCGGCTGTCCCCGCGGAGCGCGCGGCCTCAGCCTTTGTCGCACTGTCCCCCGCCTAAGCAAGGACCTGGCGAAGAGGGCCCGTCAGGGAGGAGGAGGTAACCTCGCCCTCTGTTCCAGGAGCGAATGTAGAGCCCAGGTGGACCGGTTTCCTGCCGCCAGGTTTAAGAAGTTTGCCACGGAGGAGGAGGCCTGGGCCTTCGTCAGGAAGCCCGCCAGCCCGGACGGCTCGGAAGGTGGTAGTCTGCTCTCTCCGCGGCGGTGCCTTACCCTGTTGGGATCCTTGCCCACCCAGCCTCACTCGATCCATACAGCTCTGTCGTACACAGAACATGTCGTGATGGTCTCCGTTTCCCCATTTTACAGATGAGGAAACGGGCAGAAAGCAGATTAGCTTAGTGGCTTCTGTTAGTCACAGTGTTAGAGACAACCGGGATTCCAACCTGCTGTGCCATTGGGAGTCCTCACCCCACATAATTCTTTTTTTTTTTTTTTTAAAGATTTTATTTATTATATGACAGAGAGAGAGATCACAAGGAGGCAGAGCGGCAGGCAGAGGGAGAGGAGGAAGCAGGCTCCCAGCCGAGCAGGGAGCCCGATGTGGGACTCGATCCCAGGACCCTGGGATCATGACCTGAGCCGAAGGCAGAGGCTTTAACCCACGGAGCCCCCCAGGCACCCAAACATAATTCTATCTTTCATCTATTTTTATTTTTAAATGCATTTTTAAAGATTTAATTTATGTATTTGTCAGAGAAAGAGAGAGAGCGCACAAGCAGGGGCAGCAGCAGGCAGAGGGAGAAGCAGGCCCCCTGCTGAGCAGGGTGCCCGATGTCGGACTCGATCCCAGGACCCTGGGCTCATGACCTGAGCCAAAGGCAGACACCCAACCAACTGAGCCACCCAGGTGTCCTTCCTTCCTTAGGGTTTTTTTTAACATTTCCTTTTCTTTTTTTTTTTTTTTTTTTTTTTTTTTTTTTTTTTTTTTTTTTTTTTTTTTTTTTTAAAGATTTTATTTATTTATTTCACAGAGGGAGAGAGATCACAAGGAGGCAGAGAGGCAGGCAGACAGAGAGAGGGGGAAGCAGGCTCCCCGCTGAGCAGGGAGCCCGATGCGGGCCTCGATCCCAGGACCCTGAGATCATGACCTGAGCCGAAAGCAGAGGCTTTAACCCACTGAGCCACCCAGGCGCCCTCCTTTTCTTTTTTTAATAATTTTATTTATTGAGAGAGAGAGTGCAAACGTGAGCTGGGGGAAGAGCAGAGGGAGAAGAAGAAGCAGACTCTGCTGAGCAGGGAGCCCAGCATGGCTGGATCTCAGGACTCCAGGCAGACACTTCATCGACGGAGCCACCCCGGCGCCCCTTAATAACATTTTCCATTGTCTATTACTTTATTGCAAGACTGCAGTATATAAAACATATATAAAATACGTGTGAATTAACTGTTCACATTAGTGCTACTTCCAGTTAACAGTGGGCTATCAGTAGTAAAGTGTTGGAGGAGTCAGAGCTTATACTCAGATTTTCGACTGAGCAGGGCTTCAGACCCCCACGTTGTTTGGGGGTAAATTATATATCTTAACCTACTTTGAAAAAGTTGTGTCTCGTTAGCTTTACTCACAGATTTTTTTTTACTAGTGAATTAAGATGAGAGAATAGTTTTTTTTTTTTTTTAAGATTTTATTTATTTATTTTGAGAGAGAGAAAGTGAGAGAGAGCATGAGAGAGGAGAAGGTCAGAGAGAGAAGCAGACTCCCTGTGGATCTGGGAGCCCGATGCGGGACTCCATCCCGGGACTTCAGGATCATGACCTGAACCGAAGGCAGTTGCTTAACCAACTGAGCCACCCAGGCACCCGAGAGAATAGTTTAAGTCCACTTTTTTTCAGCAGGCATTCTACAGTCCCACTGAGATGCTCAAGCTCTGAACAGTGGCTCCTTTGGGAGGCTGTAACGGTGGTGGTCAAGCAGAATTCAGGGTGAGGCAGTCACGTTTAGGAATCTACCTTGCGTGACAAGTCTCTGAAGCAGGGAAGAACCTTACTGTGCATCTGTTTCACCCTCTTCCAAATTTTCTCTTAATGTGACGTATATTTTTATTTTGGGATTCTTGAGCTATTGGGTAGTTACCCTGATTTTTGTAAACTGATTTGGGGTTAACTTACTCAACCCAATTTTGTGAAGGGAAAATTATCTGGCAACTGAGGGCTCCATTTCCCTCAAAGTCTTTGTCCTTTAAAAACTTTCATTCCAATTTAACTTTCTCTATTACTACCAATAAAATCAATATTTGTATTGGTATTAAACTTCTGCAAAATTAGCCTTTGATTTGTACTTGTTTTTTGGGTTTACTTATGTAGAGTCCCTAGAGGAATATTTTCCTTTCAAGATTTTATGTATTTATTTGAGGTAGAGCCGGGGTGAGAGAGAGAACAAAGCAGGGGGAGCTGCAGGGAGAGGAGAAGCAGGCTCCCCGCTGAGCAGGGATCCTGATGTGGAGCTAGATCCCAGGACCCCGAGATCATGACCTGAGCTGAAGGCAGACGCTTAACCGACTGAGCCGCCCAGGCGCCCCACCTAGAGGAGTATTTTAAAGGTAAATACAGCAGAGTGGAAAGCCAAACATTGCTCTCCATAGTGGCTTCAGTCAGATTTTGCCTGGATAACCTTTAGCAGTCTTCTGACAGGTGTGGGTGGAGAAGCTATTCCAGGCAGGACATTCTGGCTTGGACCCATGCGGTAAGTGTTCAGTCAGCATTGGAGCCCAATCTCTCCATCCCTGCTTTAAGGATGAGCTTAGAGTGAACTCTGTAGTGTTGGGCTGAGTTGTTATTTTGCAGATACAATTAGTTGCTCCTTCTGTGCTCCTGTTCACTCCATAAAATGAGAATATAGGAAGAGCTGCTGCCACGTAACCTGAGAGAGTGAGTGAGAAGCCTTTGGGATTAAGCCTGCAGCCCGTGGCTGAGCTCCTGAAGGAAAGCTCTGCAGCTCTTCTGCTATCGGGTTTCTGCTTCCCTTTCTCAGTGAGGCCCACTGTCTCTTTACTTAAGATCCAGGTACGAGTGCCCTCTTAACTTTCTCAACTTGGCATTGATGGAGTTGAAATATCTGAGTAACAGCATCTACAACATTCTGGTCCTTGTTTTCTTTCTGTGGAAAGAGTCCCTTAGATAGTGGGTAGACTGCCCACCATCCCTGTAGGATTTAAAACCTTTGGTATCTCTACTATATCTGTCAAAACCAGATTTCTACTTTGATAGAAATGTTGCTCTTGTCTTCATATACCTCTTTTGAGTGAGCTAGGGAAAATTTAGAGTAGTTAATTAATTAATTTATTTATTTGCCCCAGGGGTACAGGTCTGTGAATCATCAGGCTTACACCTTTCACAGCACTCACCATAGCACAAACCCTCCCCAATGTCCATAATAGAGTAATTTCATAGGACATCAAAATCTGACTCAATGTGGAGTCTTAATTCATTTCCTCTTTATAAGGCTACGGACAGCATATATAAGTCTGATCTAGTGATACTAAATCACTTACTGAATTTCTGGATTAAGGATTTCATGTTCGTTTTTTCCTGGTTTTTGAGTAGACTCAATCTTTCAGGGACAGCAAATAAGCACGAAGAAGAATCACAAGTGAAAGCCAGTAAGCGACTCCGTGAGCCCTCGGACGAAGAGGAAAACGCAGAGCCCCATGCAAAGCATGCAAGACAGAACACGGAATCTGTGCCTTCGGTTAACAAAGACGCATTTTCTTATATGGGTATATCTTTCTTGGATTTTTAAGTTTTCCATATAATAATCATGCCTCCAAGGTGCCCCTGACCCTCTCTCTCGATGGAACAAGGCAAAGACAGGACCATAGTTTATTGGAGGCAAATACACTAAGAAGAAAAAAAATTAGACCAACATTTGTCAGAGGACACATGTTAGACCTTCTGGGGAGCAGGTCCTTATCACGTGAAGACACTACTCGTTTGCAGGGACAGCTCCTAGGAGTGAGAGCGAGCCCTGCTCCCCATGAGGAGAGGGATAGTGGCACTGTTCTGACCTCTGTAGGGGGGGAAGCAGCAGCAGCTCTCACTGCAGGGGGTTCCGAGTTCACAAAATGATGCCTTTACCTTTAATTTCCCTGTCATGCGAATCTAAAATGCGAGTGCATACCAATCAGAAAGCATCGAGGGCCCCTGTATAAAGACCTGATAATGTTTTCCTAGACACAAAATATAGATTACGTTGTATGATACTCTCTCAATTTAACATGTGAATTGAAGCTTAGTGAATTTGTTAAATGAATCTCAGTTTTTGGTGCTTTGGGTCCAGTGACACTCATGAAGTTCCCTCTTCCAGGAGAATTTGTCATTGTCTACACTGATGGCTGCTGTTCCAGTAACGGGCGGAGGAGGGCACGAGCAGGAATCGGTGTTTACTGGGGGCCAGGCCACCCTTTGTGAGTAAACAGAAAAAGCTTCAAATCTAAGTGAATCACATTCTAAAACTTGTCAAGGAATGACATGAGATCTGCTTGTTGCTTGGTTAGCTTTGAAAGAGGTAGCGAAGGAAACGAGCTTCGGTTCATGTTGACACTGACAGCTTTATTCTTCAGAATGTAAAATCCCTCAGCGTTGCTTTCTTCACCCTGAATCCACACAAGTCTCTATGTCTCGCTGATGACCTCTTCTACCAAAATGACTTCCCTGCCCCCTAGGAGAGTCACATGTCTCCTGCAGGATGGTTCTGGCAAGGATGCCCAAGGTCACCAGACTTGGAATCCGTCATGTCCCCAAGGCTCTTTTGAGGACGTGTGAGCTTAGAGGTGACCTCTAACTTTTCACAAGGCACAAGGTCAGGGCGATGCAAAGTGTGATCATTCAGATACACTGGGCAGCCCTAAAATTAAGTGTAGAAGAGGGATTTGAGCCTATGAAGTAGCTACATCAGCTCTGAGCTTTGTCTCCAGCATTTACAGTACAGGTGCCCACAGCAGTGTTGGGCATAATGTAACACAAACTGTTCAGTAACAAAAAGACTACATTTCTCTCGCCTTGTGGTCTACAGAGTTCTTTCCCTTTGATACCTCATTTTAGTTTCAAACCCTCTAAGAGGTAGCAAGCTTGTGTTGCACTGAAGTCTGTGGGCTTGGTGCTCACCCAGGATCACACGCTAATGAACTTCAGGGCCAGAAATAAAACTTTGCTTTTGATTTCTGGCCCCATATTCTTCACAAGACCATCCCATGGTGCTTTTCCCTAAAATGTTAGTACTCTTGGTTTGATTTTTAACGGCTGTATTTTTGTATGATGCTTTCATATGTCAAAAAAACATTGTCCATTGAGAGGCTTAAGGAATCACTTTGAAAATTAGCTTTTTAAATTGATTTCATTTTCCTTTCTATTGTCTTGAAACCAGGAACATAGGCATTAGACTTCCTGGGCGGCAGACCAACCAAAGAGCAGAAATTCATGTAAGTTGTCAGACACGTTTCCCACTGAGAGTAAGGCCATCGTAGTGAACTGTGTAAGCTTTATGTGCACAAGATACTCAAAGTCCAGAAGAAACTGGGTTTGGGCTTACTGATGACTCTGATGGTTAGGAATTTTCCAGAAAAATTTTAAAAGCAAACAGAACTGTATGTGTGGCATTATTTCACATAGAACGTATAATCATTACAAACAGAACTGTATGTGTGGCATTATTTCACATAGAACGTATAATCATTACACTTAGCACAGAAAAAGAAAGGATGTTTAAATCGCGAAGTGATTTTGAACCTCCGTACTGTTGAAAGTTGAATAACTTCTGTAGCATGATGACTGACCTGTTTCTTTAAGGCAGCCTGCAAAGCCATCGAACAGGCAAAGGCTCAGAACATCAAGAAGCTGGTTCTGTACACGGACAGTATGTTTACTATAAATGGTAAGCTTTTACATTTTACTTCTTGTAGTGTTTTTCCAGTAAACATGAAGGAAAGTAAGTATTTCCTCCTTCAGTAGGAGGTATATCAGGGCAGGACCCAAATGGTGAATGAAGACAACAGTTGGTTTGTCCGGTATAAAGAAAAAGCTGAGGATTCTGGAACCCACTTCTGCTCTTCTGAAGTTTGCCACATAGACGTGTCTTTGCCAGGCTCCTAAGATAGGGCAGCGAGGTAGATACGTCCCTGCTCTTGTGGTCCTTTGACTATCAACATGCATGAGTAACTGAAGGTGGCGTGCTGATGGCTCCTTTGAGAAATAATCGTGTTTAGGACGTGGGGAGGGGAGTCGAAGAAGCGGAGGCGGTGTCCTCTTAGACTGGGAGCTGCGGGTCAGCAGCAGTCTGTTCAGAGGGATGAGCAGAGGAGTGTGCCAGGTCTGTGCCCCCGGCACGAGTACCGCCTGTGTGGCCACTGCGGAGACGAGTAGAGCAGGTAGAAGAGGGAAGTCGAGGGAGGAAGAGACCTTCGAGCCCAGTGGACTGTGAGTGTGCATTTCTTGTAGGTATCACTAATTGGGTTCAAGGCTGGAAGAAGAATGGGTGGAAAACAAGCACAGGGAAAGAGGTGATCAACAAGGAGGACTTCGTGGCGCTGGAGCAGCTCACCCAGGGCATGGACATCCAGTGGGTGTGTGTTGTCTGAACGGGTCCTGTCACACGGCTGTGAGGACCAAATACTCTTAGGGGAGAGAGAGAAGGCAGGGTGTGGGGGGTGTGGTGTGGGGAGGGACAGCAAAGAGAGGATCTTAAGCAGGCCCATGCCCAGTGTGGAGCCCGAGGTGGGACTTAATCTCACGACCTTGAGATCATGACCTGAACCAAAATCAAGAGTTGGACGTTTAACTGACTGAGCCACCCAAGTGCCCAGGACTAAATATTCTAAATTAACTGGAGAGATTAGTGCTTTCTGTAAGTGATTTAATGACTTAAGTTAAAGTTTACATGAACTTAATATCATAGCTCGTATTAGAAATTGGAACACACTGGAGTCTGGATCATTGTGTAAGTAATGCTGCGTATTACTGGTGTGATTGTGTGTCGAGCACACTGTCCGCTCAGCGTTGCTGAGGGGTGTTCAGTATTCCCCACATCATCTCGGTGGTACTCAGGAGCACCTCGTCTGGGCCACCTTGTTGCGGATTTCTTTTCTTTTAGTGCCCATAGTTGTGGTCATGCTGCTCCGAAGAATGAAGAGGTAGACCAGATGAAGAGTGGTGGGCAGCAAAGCAAAGTGTATTGAGTGATAGATAGTACAAAGCTCCCAAAGAGGGAGGGGACCTGAGAGGGTTGCCACGGAGTTTCTTTCTTTTCTTTTTTTTTTTTTTAAGATTTTATTTATTTATTTGACACAGAGAGAGAGATCAGATCACAAGTAGGCAGAGAGGCAGGCAGAGAGAGAGAGGAGGAAGCAGGCTCTCCGCCGAGCAGAGAGCCCGATGTGGGCCTCAATCCCAGGACCCTGAGATCATGACCTGAGCCGAAGGCAGAGGCTTTAACCCACTGAGCCACCCAGGCACCCGCCACTGTAGTTTCTAAGTCTAGGGGGTTTTTTGGGCATGTCGGCAGGCAGTCTGTTTTAATCTGATTAACCCTCCCTGCGCCTGTTACCCAGTCAAATTTTTGTCATCCATCACGTGGGAAAGGGTAGAAGGCTCCTTCTGGAGTGGAGTAAAATCCTTTTAATGGTTGTTTGCTCTTGGTTGGGAGGTGGGGGGGACACTTGTCCCTGCCTGCTTTTCTTCCTACTGTCCTTCATTAACTTCATCACTGTTAAAGGGACTTGGTGATAGTCACCTGTTGGTTTCTTTAGAAATCAGCCATAATGTCAAAATAAAACTAAACTTATAAGGTATTAAAAATGAAGTGTGATAAGACTTTAGCAACATGACTTTTTTTTTTCCAAAATGGATATATTTTTCTTATTAGTAGATAGTTTTTATTAAAACTTTGCAGGGGCCCCTGGGTGGCTCAGTCAGTTAAATGTCTGCCTTTGGCTCAGGTCATGATCCGAGAGTCCTGGGATCATGCCCTGCATCAGGCTCCTTGCTCAGTGGGGAGCCTGCTTCTCCCTCTCCTCCCTGCTTGTGCTCTCTCTTGCTATCTCTCTCTCTCTCTCTCAAATAAATAAAATCTTTTTTAAAAACTATAAAATATAGGGCGCCTGGGTGGCTCAGTGGGTTAAAGCCTCTGCTTTCGGCTCAGGTCATGATCTCAGGGTCCTGGGATCGAGGCCCGCATCGGGCTCCCTGCTCAGCAGGGAGCCTGCTTCCCCCCCCCCCTGCCTGTGTCTCTGCCTCCTTGTGATCTCTCTCCCTCTGTGAAATAAATAAATAAAATCTTAAAAAAAAAAAAAAGAAACTACCTCTTTAAAACAAACAACAAAAAAACTATAAAATATAAATGAATAAATAAAATAATTTTTAGGAAATATATTTTCCAACAGATCTACGGCTATAAATCTCTACCCATACATATTCCATATGAATTTGTCCTATATAAAAACATAAGATATTAGGGGAGCCTGGGTGTCTCAGTCAGTTGAGCGTCTGACTCTTTGTTTCGACTCAGGTCATGATCTCAGGGTCCTGGGATTGAACCCTGTGTCTGGCTCCCTGTTGAGCGGGGAGTCTGTTTCTCCCTCTGCCTCTGGCCCTCCCCCTTGCTCATGCTCTCTTGCTCAGTCTCTGTCAAATAAATAAAATCTTAAAAAAACAAAAACTTGTTTCAAACGATACAGAGCAAGTTAAACTGCAACCATTGTCTTAACCCTATGTTGCTCTTCCCCCCCCCCCCCGGACCACTGAGAACAGGGTAATGTAAGGTTTAAATCTGCCCTTCAGCAATATAGATATAAACAGTGGGTAAATCACAGGGGTACACATCTGGGTGGCTCAGTGGGTTAAGTGTCTGATTCTTGATCTCAGTTCAGGTCTTAATCTCACGGTCTTGGGATCAAGTCCTACGTTGGGCTCACATTGGTTGTAGAGCCTACTTAGAAAAAAAAATCATGTAATTACATCTCTTTCTGACAGCATTTAAAGAAAATAAAGTATGTGCTTTGGATGTATATCTGTCCCCATATATACATACATACCTTTTCCCTGGAAAGCTTTCCAAGTTCCATCCTTACGGTTAAATCAGTAAAAACAGTACAATTTGTGGAGAATCAAAATGGGATTTTTGTAAGTACCTGCAATGTGTCAGTGCATTGGGCATACAGGTTGTGCCATTTAGAACTGTCAAAGGGGGAGGGGCTGCGGGGGGGAGTGTTCTCCCATTCCGCCCACTGGGAACAGTCAGTGAGGATGTACTTGTGTGTTGCTTGTGTAAAAAAATCAATAAAGATAAAAGGAAAAAAATTTATTTAACAGATGCATGTTCCTGGTCATTCGGGATTTATAGGCAATGAAGAAGCTGACAGATTAGCAAGAGAAGGCGCTAAGCAATCCGAAGACCGAATGAAGTAATTTTAATTCTTGGAAAAACTTGAGTGAGTGACTGTTTTCTTACCTTTCCTTACTGGTGTGGAAAATAAAACTTGCAATAGATGGGAGACACAACTTGCAAAAGGATATCAGTCATTCTGTGATATCCTGTGATAAAAAGTGGTTAAATTATAATAAATTGAGCATCCTTCAAGATTTGAGCATTATTTGAAATTTCAGCATAATGCTTTATTGGGTTTGACACCGTTCTCATTAGTTTTATTGCCATCTGGACAAATTTTAGGACTTTGATTTAATAAGGCACGAATACAGCCGTGGTTTAAAAATGCAGACAAGTTCTGGAAGGGTCCATTTACCGTCTAGTTGGCAGGACTGAGTCTCAGAATGTTCAGGTTGACTTGTACGTTCCTGTGCATTAGAGCGAGGTGGTGCTCGCTGGGTGGCTACAGCCCACGCCAGGCCCCACGCCTCGGCCAGCGGAGTGTGGGCTGGGTCTTAACTGACTGGCAGCATGTACGAGGCAAGCCTACACAGAACCCCGGCTGCTTGACTGCTGTATGAGAACATCTCACAGAGCAAGATGCATAAGTAAATCTTTTAAAATTTCTTTGACTGTTTTGCTAAAAGCACTATGCAAGCAGGGGCCCTGAGTGGCTGAATTAGTTAAACGTCTGGCTCTGGATCCCAGCTTAGGTCTTGATCTCAGGGTGGTGAGTTCAAGCCCCACATTGGGCTCCACGCTGAGTGTGGAGCCTGCTTCAAAACAAAACAAAACAAAACACTATGTAAGTTAAAGTTTGGTATGATCATTTTTTTAATTTTTAAATTTATCCTTTTTTAAGATTTTATTTTTATTTGAGAGTGAGCGAGTGAGAGAGAGAGCACAAGTTGGGGCGGGGGGGCAAAGGGAGAAGCAAACTCCCTGCTGAGCAGGGAGCCTGATGTGGGGCTCGATCCCAGGGCTCTGGGATCATGACCCGAGCCAAAGGCAGAGAATTGCCTGAGCCACACAGGCGCCCCAATTTTTTTTTTTTTTACTACTTTATCATAAAAAGGTACGGAAAATGACAGAGATGTTTAGCCCATTGAGTTATTACTGTAAGGTGAGTACCCTTCTGACCACCACTCAGGCCAAAAACTAGAACTTTGCCAGACACCCAGGAAGGCTCTTCACGTGCTTCTCCAACCCCAGCCCCTCCCCTCCAGAGTGAATCCTGACTTTTATAGAAGTGACTTCTTTGCATTTCTTCATGGTAATTGAACCTTGTCTACTTTTTTTTTCAGACTTAGTATTTCTGAACTCTCTTTATTGCATGTATTGCCTTGTAAGGTTTACCTGTTGAGGAACCTGGGCCATTTGTCCTGTTGGTTCCCACAGTCTAGGTTTTACCACACACATTCTCCTGGCACAGTCCAGCATTTTCTTCTGGCCTCTGTACTTCCTGCAGATTGGCAGCTGGACCCAGAGGCTTGATCAAATCCAGTTCCAAACCTTCAGCGAATGATAGATGGCCCCGTGCTTTCATCAGCAGGCGTAGGCTGTTTGCATTTTTCTGATGTTGGCAGCTGCTGGTGCTCAGTGCTTAGGTCTGTTGGCAGGGATGGTTTTAGAGACACTTCCTCTCATCTGCTACTTGGTTACCCAGTGGTAGTGTTCGTTTAGGAAAGGCAGGATAAATGCAAAGATAATTAGTTCCCTGTCATCCTTAGAAGGTGGCCACTTAAGGTTTTTCACTCATACGTTTTTATAACACATATGTGTCATGAACTCTTGTACTTAAGCCTGTTGGATAGATTTCAGGTCATTGCAGTTTTTATCTTTATTGAACCCAAATTGTAGCTTCTTTGGCCTGTAGGAGGGAGGCTCTTCAGTTTGGCTATTTCTTTTGATATTGATGTATGCACACACATGCACTGACCACACCTGCACACAGGTGTACACCATAGGCTCACTCGTCGTCCACGCATGCACACATACATACATGTGCAGACCACGCATGCGTGTGCACCCAGTCCTTGGTAGCTCCATTGCAGTCTGGTGTGTCAAGGTGTTCTAGACCCATTCTTGTACTTTTCCTGCTCCAGATCTGGAATCACCTATTCCTCTAAGAATCTCTAGCTTCTCTCTTTCTTTTTTCTAAGTTATCTCTACACCGAATGTGGGGCTTGAACTCACAACTCCAGAATCAAGATTTGTGTGCTTCTTTGAGCCAGCCAGACTCCCTAGAATCCCAGTTTTGTGTTTTTTTGTTGTTGTTTTTTTTAAGATTTTATTTATTTATTTGACAGAGAGAGACACAGGGAGAGAGGGAACACCAGCAGGGGGAGTGGGAGAGGGAGCGGCAGGCTTCCCGCTGAGCAGGGAGCCCAGTGTGGGGCTTAATCCCAGGACCCTGGGATCATGACCTGAGCCGAAGGCGGACGCTTAACAACTAAGTCACCCAGGCTCCCCCCCAGTTTCTTTTAATGGCAGAAAGGTATGTCAGATGCTTGGTGCTTGTTGCTACGGGGTTGTTCATGCTTCTGGGGCTTTTCAATGAACAGAGTTATAAAACATACACATGTGCACACATTTAAAGATAAAATACTTGAGCTCATATTGATATTTCCAATAGAAACTCAGGATTTCAGAGTCCTTAACTCTGTTATGTCTGTGTGTCCTTCTACACTGAGAATCCTGGCATAGATGCTCCTTAATTATGCGCTTGCTTTATTCCACTGTAACCTGCAGTACGGGGATACGAACATTAATGTTCTGCTGGTGGTGAGAACAGCACTGGGTGTCCACGGTCAGCCGCTACACAGTAAAATCTCCCCCTCTTGCCCTCTTCTCGTCTCACTTCTGTGTCCTCAGTGGTTAATACCGCCAGCGTGTGGTCAGTGTCATCTTGGAGCTCTAGTGCCGGAGCTCCCACGTTCACTTTAATTTGTTTGCTTTATGTTTGAAATCACCTGGCTCACATTTTCCTTCCTTGACTATCTGAAGTCTTTTTTTCCTCTTTTTTCCAGCATGAAAAGCCCAGTGAGTCTTTCTTACAAGTCATGTCCTCTTTTTGCTTGGATGTTCCGAGGTTTGGTTCCCCGCTTCTCCAGCCCGTAGTTGTTAGTCTGTGCCGTGTGTTGTTCACGCCGGGTCAGTATTCGCAGGAGGTGGTGGGCTCATTGTGTATGTTCACGTCTGCAGTTTCCAGAGGGTTTCCTGCAACCGCGGCTTCGTGTTCTGTTTTTCGTGCGTCGTTGGCCTTCTGTTTGGGGGACCTTAGTCTCTCTGCTCAAGTCTGATTTGTCCATCCTCTTGTGTTTCCACTTACTCTTGAATCTCTTTCGTCTCTTTTTAAGTTTCTTTGTTTTTTAAATTTCTCCTCCTGTCGATGTCCCGTCTCTAAAGGCATTATTTGTTGTCTTTGTTTGCTCTTGATTCTCATTTCTGAAATTAATTTTCTTGTCTGTCTAGTTTCCTTGAATTCTTCACCTTATTTCTGATATTTTCTCATGTTGATGTGTCGTCCTCCCATCTTGGATCTTATTTTTTGATGTTTTGAAGCAGTTCCCTTCGGTCTGTTTGGTGGGTATGTCTCTCTGGCGTGCCCTCACTCTCTGGAGCGGTGTTTGTTCTGCTCCTTTTTCTTTTTTCTGAGAATAGCTCCGTGTGGGATTGATACTTTCCCTTTGCTCATTTTCCTAAACTTTCAGTTCAGATAGTTTTTCTCACTTCACAGAGTTCTCTTTTCTCTTGAATTTTGAATCATGCTAAAAACATGGCGGCTAGCTTCCAGAACTCTCCCAGCTCTGTCCCTCCCACACCTGTATCGAGTCCTTCTCCTTCCTCTCTCCACTGTCCCTTCCTTCTGGTGCTGGCTCTGTCCCCACAGTGTAGGTCCCTGCGGGGTCAGCTGCGGTGGCTCTCGGACTCCACGGCTCCAGCCCTCAGACCTTCTTGCAGTGGGTCCCTTGCACCATTTACCGTCCGGGTAGGGACAGTTGTCCCGCTCCAGCCACTGGCCTCTGGCTGGCCCTTGACACTTTGCAGTGGACATCTGTTGGCCCCTTTGTGGTGTCCTTTCAGGGGCCTCTTGGGGGCCTAGTGGCCCCACTGTGCTTTCCCCACAGGTGTGCAGGCTGTGGTGGGCAGACCCTGTCCTTCATTTCCGTGTGTCAACTTTGTGGAGTCACCATACCGTTTTGCTTTTTGACAGCTTTATGGAGGTATGCTTGACGGACAGCAAATGGCACGTGTGGACAGCAGACCTTGGATTTCCCAGTGAAGTCCCCGCCAGAACTGCCTGTCACCCCCCCAGGGTTTTTTCACGCCACTTTGATATCCTTCCCTCCCTGACCCCATCCCCGCGTGACCACCGATCTACTTCCTGTCACTATAATTTGTGTTTTCTAGGATTTTGTAGGACTCTATTTAGAGTCCTACAGTATAAACTCCTTTTGTGTCAGAACCTTCGTTCACTCAGTGTCATTACTTTGGCACTCACGCGTGCTGTGTCTGTCGATAGTTCACTCCTTTTTATTGCCGAGGAGGATCCACTGTATGGGACATCACAGCTCGGGCACCCATTCTCCTGTTCACGGACACTTGGTGGTCCCAGTGTGGGGCCGTTGTAAATAAAGCTGCTGTGAACTCGTATTTACTCGTCTTTTCCTGAACATGTGCTGTTATTTCTCTTGAGGGGAATGGCTGGGTCACGTGGCAGGTGTGGATTTGACTTTAAGAAACGCCAACCAACAGCTTCTACCATTTTTCTTACCTCTGAGCAGGGCAGGAGCGTTCCCGTGCGCTCCCCATCCGTCAGTGCTGCTGGTGCCCTAGTTTTGTTCCAGGTGTCTCTGGTTCTGTTTCAGGTGAAGATTTGGGAAGATCCGAAAGTGCTCTTACTGCTGCCACTACCACCTGAAAATCTGATTTTTTTTTTAATTGGGCAGTTCCTCTTTATGTGCCCAGGATTGGAAGTACAGAGATGAGACTGTGCCTTCCAAAACTTTCCAGTCTACTAGGGGATTGGCACAAATGCAAGTAATACCATACAGAACAGGAAGTGCATGGAGCTTGAGGTAAGATGTGGCCCAGAGCCACTTTCAGTGAGAGGGAATAATAAAAGTATAGGAAACTCCTTCTTACTAACAGAAAATATCTTATTGATTTTATAAAAGCAGTTGCATCAGGGCACCTGGGTGCCTCAGTCAGTTAAGCGGCCAACTCTTGACTTTGGCTCAGGTCATGACTCGAGTCCCATGTTGGGATCCGCCCTGAGCGTAGAGCCCGCTTGAGATTCTCTCTCTCAGAAAAATAAGTAAATAAAAAGTGGCTGCATAATGAAGCTGCCTAACAGCTTTAGAAATGTGTCCTGCCGGCTTTGTCAACGACAGGAAATGGTCGAGTGGCTACAGTGTGGAACACAGTGCTCTGTCGTGGAGCACAGAAGCTTCTCGGCCGCTGCTGCTCTCGGAATGTGAGCTCGATGCTTTGCAGAGGGAGGCTGTGGACGTGTTATGTGTAGTTGCCACGCCAGCACACTGAGGTGACTGCATGGCTGGGCTTTGAGACTATCCAGAGGGTCTCTGCTGTCCCTCGGGACAGGCACGTGACAGCCAAACGAAGCAGAACCAAGCCGAAACCCCAGTTCTGGCGGTTGGACAGCTTGCGTTGTGGTAAACAGGCGCCTCTCGTTTGCAGTGATGGTTACCCCAGTGAGGCAAGCTGGGGCCTTCAGAGGAAGACCTCGGCCTCTGTGCTCGCGGTCTCCCTCATGCACACATTCTGGTAGTTCTGGGGCAAGGAGGGGAAGCTGCTCAGTAACAGCCCCCCTTCCATGGACTGTGCTGATCGGACTTGCAGAACCCGGTGAGAGCGGGCCGTCGGAGCATCCGGCCGCGGCCCCGACGCTCAGACGCCGCCTCCAGCAGTGGGCCAGGGGGCAGGGTGCTCCCTGTCGGTGTCGTGTCCCCGGCGCATGGAGGACCTTCAGCTACTGGAAGAGAACCTGCACCAGTTTGTGAAAACAGCTGTGGTTCTTAATTGTCTGCCGAGGGGATGGAAGGCAGAGAGGTCGGCCCAGGACCACTCTGGTCTGAACAAATATACCTCAAAATTAGGATTCCTCCCTGGTGCTTTCTGGGTAGCCACATTGAAGGAAGGATCTTAGACGAATACAAACAGGATCAGTGAAGTGGGAGAGAGGACTGGCCGGTGCCGGCTCTGTTCCCATTTCATAGAGCTCTCTTTCCTAATCCCAAAGGTACCCAAGAATTTAGTATAAAGAGCAGTAACTCATCAGTGGTGTTAACAGAGCCTTTTTACCCAGGACTCAAAATCCATTAACCGTAAAAGAAAAAGACTACATAAAAATCAAAAAAAGTTATGAATGACTTTATTATTACTATTATTATTTTAATTTTTTCAGAGCGTATGTATGCACACAGAGGAGGAGGGAGCAGGGGTAGAGGAGAGGAGAGAACCTTAAGCAGGGTCCACACTGAGCACAGAGCCCAATGTGGAGCTCAGTCTCCACCCTGAGATCGTGACGAGCTGAAATCAAGAGTTGGATGCTTAACCAACTGAGCCACAGGCACCCCTTGAGCTAAAAAGACTTTAAAAAGACATAGGCATAGACAAACTCAGAAAAAAATTTGGAACTGCCATGACAGGAGGCTGACTACTCTGATACATAAAGAACTTGTAGAAAGTGGGAAAATGCCCAATAATAGAAGAATGGGCCATTCGTAAATCACTCAGATGCACGTGCCCTCGAGCAAGGAAAAGATTTTCGGCTTCACTCCCGAGAGCATGCAAATTGACACCTCACGGAGACATTATTTTTCTGTAGCCTATTAATACCTTGTAATATAGGATTTATTAGCAAAAACCCAGAAGCCAGTGAGGCTGCTGGGAAACCATGCACTTCCGTGCTGTTGTGGGAGTGCAAAATGGAACCAAGTTTGCCCTGTCGCTGAAATGATGAGCGCGTGTACCTTTGGCTCCACCCTTTGCCACTTGGTGGAGTTTGCACTGCAGATAAACCTGCAGACATCCAAATAAGTCAGGGTTTGTAGTATCTGAAAAAGAAATGGTCCCGGGGGCTCGCCGAAGTGGCCACAGGCAGCTCCCAGAAGCAGCGCACGGAGGGCTTGCAGTGTTCTGTGCAGGAGGGGGGCATGGATGTTGTGCAGGAGCCGGAGAGGGTGCCGAGGGGGTGCGAGGTGGGCGGGAGCAGGTACAGGGAGGACACCTCTCCGTGTGTGAACCCCTGCCTGTCGCCTTGATCTGGAATCATGTTGAATACATGCTCAAAAATAAGGNGGGGGGGGGGGGGGGGGGGGGGGGGGACCGTGCGCTCACCTGTAGGTCTCCCGCGGGCGGAAAGCCTGGTCCAGTGGGGCAGGGCTCCCTGCGGTTTCGAACTCCAGCCTCTGTCTTCCCATCCACATCCACTGGCGTCACACGGGCTCCCCAGGCCCCGGTGTGCTTGAGACTGGGGGGCAGAGAGCAAGCACAACGCCTCTAGGTATACAGCCTGCTTTAACCTAACATTTGAAAACCCAGATGCCAGCAGCTGAGCCCGAGCTGTGATGGGCTGAATGACCGCGCCCCCCAAGTTCCTGTGTTGAAGCCCTACCCCCAGTGTGGCTGTATTTGGAGATCAGGAAGTAATTAAGGTCAAATGAGCTCAGTCCCTCCCTGCTCTTGCCACCGAGAACAGAGGAAAGGTCACGTGAGGACACAGTGAAGCCAGGAAGGGAGCCTTCCCCAGAAACTCAGTCAGCTGACACCTTGATCTTGGACTTCTGGCCTCCGGAATGGTGAGAAATAGACGTATAAGCCTCCTCCCCCCGCCCCCCGTTGGTGGCATTGTGAATGGCAGCCCGAGCTAGGTCCCCAGTGAAGGATGCTTGGTGAACTCCAGGCTCCTCTTTTTTGGGGAGGAACTGGAGTTGGGGTCCAGTCCTCTGCCCCCCGGGTGCTGGCTGTCCTCGCTGCTCACCACGCAGCAGCATCACCGCTCCGAGGAGGCCGTGTGCATGATTCTCTGAGACTCTGCGTGACTGTGTCAGTGAGACAGCTTTGCTGTGTTAGGTGATGGGTTTTCCTAAATGGACTTGTTAAGTTCATGGGATCCACATAGTTTTCCCGAAGCCCAGAGGACCACAAATACAAATTAAGAAGTAGAACTGTAGAGAGATGAAATTATTACTCCTATATTTGGTCTGTGCTTTTTTTTTTTTTTTTAACCAGAAAAAATGTCTATTTATTTAGAGTTAGGAATCTTGACGCTGGTGGGGACTTCCCTCTCTGTGACAGGCCCGAGTTAGTGGACTGATCTTTCTAAAGTTATTCAGATAGACTTTCAGAAAACCAAGAGGCAGAGATCAGTGAAATGAGTACTTTGCAGTAAGTCCTTGTTTTCTGTTGTCAGTGACAGGGAGTGATAAGCAGCTAGAGCCTTTCTGGTGTCTGGGCCTCTGCGGGGGAACTTCGGCTTTTTGTCTTAAATACCCGAGCAGCACATGAAACCCCTGTGTGGAGGCTGACCAAGGTGACTGGCCAGGCCGGGAGGACCAGACCTGGGGACCCGTCTGCTGGCAGCAGCGACAGCAGTGCCTGTCCCGCGCCCCCTCCGTCTGTCAGCAGAGGCCTTCAGAGCCCACGCGGAGTCTGAGCACCTCCCGCTCGCACCTCGGCGCCCTGCTGTGGGCATGTTGTCTCCCGCGTGCGGGAGCTTGACAGGTCAGGCCTCTCCCACCCGCCGTGCAGCAGTCGGAACGTCAGGGGACATCACTCCGAGGGCTGCCCAGGCCTGCCCAGGCCCCTCCCGACCGGCAGCTCCAGGCCCGGGCCTGCGGGCACCGTGTGTGCGGGGGCCAGCTGCTTGGAGGCCACCCGTGCCCTTGTGACCCCGTCTGTGACTTGCCCCGCGTGCAGGTCTCCAGGGGCTGCCTGATCCCTCCCCCGGCCTCTGCACAGAGCTGCTGGGGCCCAGGGGCCCTGCCCAGCCGTGAGGAAGGCCCAGGGACCCATCATCTCTGGAGGCACACCTGTAAGGGGCTGTGGCACGTCCCTGTCAGCCAGAACCTAGCACCCTAGCGCCGGTGAGGGCTCTGCTGGCCAGGCCCTGAGTGGCTGCACTTTTGACCAAGGGTCCAGCGACCTTTCTTGGCTCTGGTGTGTTCTCCAACTGTAAATAATCTTATACAATTTTTAGTTGAAGAATTCTCAGGGCGCCTGGGTGGCTCGTCGGTGAAGGGTCCAATTCTTGATTTCAGCTTAGGTCATGATTTCAGGGTTGTGAGATCGAGCCCCGTGTCAGTCTCTGTGCTGGGCATGGAGCCTACTTATGATTCTCTCTCTCTCTCTCTCTCCCCCTCCCCCCGTTCCCCTTCTGCCCCTCCTTCTGGCTTGCACACGTGTGCACACGCGCACTCTCTTGCACACACTCTCTCTCAAAAAAAAAATTCTTGGGCTTTTTTTTTTTTTTTTTGACACACAGAGAGATCAGATCACAAGTAGGGAGAGAGGCAGGCAGAGAGAGAGAGGAGGAAGCAGGCTCCCTGCTGAGCAGGGAGCCCGATGCAGGGCTCGATCCCAGTACCCTGAGATCATGACCTGAGCCGAAGGCAGAGGCTTTAACCCACTGAGCCACCCAGGCGCCCTCAGGCTTTCTTAAATATTTACACATGATAAAAATCTCCTTTCTAATCACCACCTCGTTATTATTGAATAGTGCTTTTCCTTCCGGAGGAAGCTCCCCAGATCTGAAGAGCCTTATGGGGGATGCAGGACTTTGTGAAGCAGAAGACTGCAGGAGACTCGGTCAGGAAATGGATTTCTTACTCAGAAACCTCCCTCCCAAGCTCGGCAAGCCTGCCTTCCCCTCAGAGCAGAGGGCGTCATCCAGGGTCTCCCCGCCGAGGGCGTTTGTCACTTCCCGCAATGAGAGCGGTTCCTGTGGTTTTGTTTTTGTGCGTGTGTTAATGTGATGGGGAAGTCCTTCGTGGAGGTTATCGGGTGGCGAGAGAATGAAATGTAAAAAGAGAAATTGGACTTAAAGATTTTAAAAGGTTATGTGGCTCCTCTCCCCATAATACCTGAAAGAAATATCCTTTATGGTTTTTTTTTTTAAGATTTTATGTATTTATTTGAGAGAAAGAGAGGGAGAGCACAGTGGAAGAGTGAGAAGCAGGCTCCCCGCCGAGCAGAGATCCTGATGCGGGACTCGATCCCAGGACCTGAGATCACGACCTGAGCCAAAGGCCGATGCTTAAACAACTGAGCCGCTCAGGCATCCCCTTTATGGTTTTTTTGTTTTGTTTTGTTTTGTTTTTTTTAAGGCTCTGAAAAAGGTTCTTGGCTCATTCAGTATGGCTCCTTGGCCACCACACCGTCGTGAGTCAGCGTTTCCCTCGTGCACCCGCCTCCCCTCTGCTTCTGAAATGCTAACCCAGGGACCTTCCTTGCCCCCCCAACTGTGCTGCACAGCCCCAGGGGACCCCCTTTTCCCAAGTAAGCCCAGCTAACCCGAGCCCACTGGAGGCATGCACGAGGCACAGGCACCAATCGAACATCAAGGAACGGGAGTGGATATGGAGTTCCTGGGTTTGTGTCCCTGCTCTTCCTTCAGTCTGCCACCTCTCAGGCAGGGAGCAACTTGAGCAACCTATGCTGGCCCTGGGTGGGGGCTTGGGGTGAGCTAGGAGGGAGCCCGGAGCCAGCGAAGAACGGAAGCCAGGGCCGGGGCGAGGCAGGAGGCAGGAGGCAGCTAGGCACCTGTAGAATGCAGGGTCCTGGGCCTCTTCCCCGAGCACAGCAGGGAGGTGCTCAGAACCCCGACCCTCCCGTCTGCACCCATCAGGGTTGAGCTCACACTCACCTGCTCCAACTTCTGTGGGACACGGGCACCTTCCTGCCAGCAGTGTGCCCACACCCCACAGCATCTGCACTCAGACATCCGCAAATCCAGTCCCACAGCCCACCCCC
>LNAC01000402.1:1387969-1403699 GCA_002007465.1 Ailurus styani | reverse complement strand
TCCCTTGCCCCCCCCCCCCCCGAAACCCAAGGGGAGGGAGCTTCCAGCCAGAAGCGCGGGGCTGGCGGGACACACGGGAGTGCACCTGGGTGACAGGACGGGAGGGTCCCCCACTGCTCCCGGTCTTTCCCTCTCAGGGAGTGGGTCACCCTCTCTTCTGCAGGTAAGACGTCTCCTCCCAGTGGGAACGTGGCGTCCCTACCTGCCGGATCCGGTCCCCGGGCTTCCCCGCGAGGGCCCTGGGTGGCTGTGGCTGGGCCAGCAGCTCCGGTGAGGACCGGCCCACAGAGCGGTCGGGGTGCGTGGGGCTGCATGGGGGGCCCGGGCCACCCCCCCAACGGTGCCCTCTACTTCCTGCAGACACACACACACGGACATTTTTCAAACTGGAGATTTCCTCCGCAATTTTGTCCGCCCGTCAAGGTAAACAACACTGCCCCGTTTCCAATTAAGAGCATGAATCATCTCCAGCAGCCAGGTGGAAGCTCTCTTGTTCAGGGAGGGCTGTTCACACCTGGGGGAGGCCTGGTGGGCAGTCTGGAGGCGGAGGCTGGTGTTCTCACCAACAGAAAGAGCTTAAATTCCAAATTCCCAAAGGGAAGCTTTTCGGCTTCTGCTGCCCGTGTGCGGTGGGTGGGCTGAGCGTACGCCCCGAGCTCACACCCTGGGGGATGAGGCAGGGCTGCTGGGGGTGACTCCCCCTCCTCTGTGTGGGGACGCGGGGAGCGGGCAGTCCCTGCAAGAACCCTGACCCGGTCGGCCCGCCTCCAGAACTGCAGGAAACCCAGGTGGTTGGCAAGCCCCAGCCGCGTTCTGCTCCAGACCGAAGTGTGAGGGACTCCCTTAACCAAGGGAAAGAACAGGGATCACAACGAAATTAAAGTGGACATCCATGTAAATTCCCCTCCTTAAAATCCGAAGAATTACCCACCTTCCAGCACACCCGCTTAACGTCTATTCTGGAACGGAGTCCCTGGAAACTGTGGGAAGCCGCAGAAATGGCAGAATCCAAGTTTGTTTTGTGTCCTGAGAACTGGGCTTGGTCAGGTTGGGGCTCCCAAATGTGCCCAGACACAAGTGTGGCGTGCACCCCTTCTGTGGCTACATGTGGGTGGGCCGACGTGTGGGCTAACCCCCGGCGCAGCCAGGGTCCCAGCACCCCGCGGCCAGCCCTCGGGGCCACCGCAGCCAGGCTGACGAAGGTGGACGGCTGTCAGGAGGGACTCCCAAGACCACATGAGCAGGACACTTAAAAGCAAGGGTTTCCAAATCAAACAGAATGGGATGCCTAGTTTGATTAGTATGCAGAAGCCTCCAAAAGACTTAAAAATTCCAAAATCGTTGTTGAAAGAACTGTTGGTAGTTTTAATTTCTCATTAGCTTTTTATAACTGGTCCCTAAAATGTCAGACCGACCAAGCTCGGCTGCTCCCCTCTGTCCACAGCCCATCCCCAGGGGCTGCGGGGGATGCTCTTCAAAGGTCCGAGGCCACAGTGAAAGCGCCCTACACAGAGTCCTCAGATGGGTGACCTCCTGAGATCAGTGGGTAAAAAGGCAGAAGAGGGGAGACCCCTGGTGTGACCGAACTTGTGACCACAGCTGATGTTCAGAGCCTGACAAGATTATTATTTTCTTTTACTTAATTTTGTGCAGGCCTTTCCCCCCCAAGCTGAAATAAAACCGCGTCCCAGAGGGATAGAAGCCAGCCTGCGGTCATTTAGTTGGGTGGACGGATCCGCCCGCGGCCATGCTCTTGCTGCCCTCTTCTCCGGGATTTGGAAACAGCGGTCTTGCAAAGAGAAACCAGAAGTGTGGCTCTAGAAGCAATTCCTGTCCCATCTGTCTTTCCCAGCCCTGAAACCTCCCCTGCTCCTCCCTGTGTTCACGGCGGTCACAGATCCGGTAAGAGGACGATGCTGGGACAGGACTCTCCTGCCCTTCAGAACCGGAGGGGAACCTTCCAACAGCGGGGGCCCGGGATGTAGGGACAGGTGAGTAATCTCCTGAACTCCGTCTGAAGAGTTCCAGAGACTTTCTCCTCCCAGCTTCTCTAGGACCTCGGAGCAGTGCTTTGAAATGCAAACTTTAGGGAGAGGTTTCTCAGCGGAGGGGGAAGAGGGATGGCGTTCATCTACTTTTGGCTTCTTAGAGAGGAACTAGAAGATATTTGCGTCTATTAGCAAACACGTTTTTGTGCCACACGGAGCCACACTGTACTAACAGGAAGCCTAGGTCTCTAGAAATTAGCAAATTGGTGCACGTTTTATAATCTAGAGAATACTGGGACAGTTCACAATTGCTTGTTGGCATTCACTGTTAATGTCTCAGGCTTAAAAAATCCTAGTGTGATTGAAGCTACTAGAGATAATAAGGAAAACATTCCCGTATGCAGGGAAAAGTGTGATTTTGGTAAAGGGAGGTCTGAGGAATGAAGATGCACTTTTGCTGGGGACAAAGAAAGCTGCAGGTTTGCGGAAGAGGAATCTTAAAAAAAAAATTTTTGTCTGCCAGAGAGCCCAGGCCCCTGCACATGTGGGGGGAGGGGCAGAGGCAGAGGCAGACTCCCCGCTGAGCAGGGAGCCACAGAAGGGACTCCATCCCAGGACCCCGGGATCATGACCTGAGCTGAAAGCTAATGCTTAACGGACTGAATCCCTGGAAAAGGAATCTTTGAAATTTTAATGTGTAGTCAAGCTGGCTAAGGTTAAAATTTAGTTTTAATATCAAAAGTGGTACAAAATTGATTTTTACTCTTAAACTGAAATTTTCTCGGACTTCGGGTTTGCTGTTGACAACAGGCTGTGAAAGTTTCTTTACCTTTTAAATAATGTGCCAGGGAGCCAAGATTCTGTACCTTACACCAGGTCTTAGGTTTCTGGCACTCTGATGAAATCAACCTTAAGTAATTACTCTTTGACAGCGGTCTGTGATCCTCTTCAGTCAATATCCAAACATGCTGATATTTTTGACAAAATTCCCAGAATCAAATTCTAAGGCCTTCATTGACTTTGAACTAAGTTTTGAGAATTTCCAGAGGGTCCCTGGGCCATCTCACAAGATTTGTTCTCGCTTATACGAAGAACGATGTTACATTAAGTAGGCTTATTTGGTGTGTGAAATTATATGGAAAAGCATGTCAAATACAAGATGATAAACCTTCTTAGGTTGCACTGTAGGGGCAAATATTAATATAAATGTTCTATAAATTATGACATTCCTAGAAACCTAGTATGTCTTGGTAATTTTGGTCATAATTCCAGTTGAAATGTACAGAAATAAGCAACTTGTTTTGTCACAGTTCCATTATAACAAACTCTCCTTGGGTAACGATGGGCAGTGTAAATCTTGTCCAGTTACGGACCCGCTGATCTACTGTGATGCTCGGGCCACGGCATTTCTGCAAAGGTGCCTCCCCTTCAGGGAGAGTCAAGGAAAGGACTCTGACGGGGATGGGCTTCTGAGAATCTTACAACTGGGAAAGTGAGCTGGGTAGGACTTTCTAGAACTAATGGAACATGGATTCAAGCGGAACAAGTACTGCACGGGACTGCATGAACTTAGGGGAACTACAATTCTGTGACTTCTGCTTTGAAACACTGCCTGTTCTTTTGTTTTTCCAGATTTAAGGTACCAGCAGTTTAAGATACACCCTTGTGAACGAAGATGAAACAATGTTTCTCTTTACCTGATCCCTTCAGAATCTGCCAACTTAGTGTTCTCATTTTTGTGGCCATATATGTGTGTGCGAGTGGCTGGGAGTCCGTCCTCGTGACCAGATGAGGTGGGGCAGGTTCACTGTATTACTAAGCTCCGACTAGAATGTGTTACTCAAGAGTGGTGTAGACTGAGATGATCGGCTTTCAGGAACTAAGGTTGACCTTATGGAGCCAATAAAGACCCTGGGGGAACATCGGCCTGGCCCCTTGCTTACGGGGTGCCTGGCAGCCTGGCCTGGTCAACAAGGAAGGGTACCTCCTGGCAGGCCCAGGAGCCTCATGTATTTTGGGGACCTTGAGAAGAGAGGAATTCACCTAAATCTGTGTGTATTGCAGGCAAAGTCTGACGGCAGGTCCTTGGTGTGGCTTCTTAGCCTGGAGGAGATTCAGCTAAGACTCTTCATGGAAAGTTCCAGCAAAACAGATTTAGTAGCGCCTATATGGTGAGCACTGTTCTTCTGTACCTCTGTAAATAACCAGGCCAGTTACTGAAACTAGACTTAACTGGTCAACAGATTTAGTCTTGCTATGGTTGCTTCGATGGAAGTGGGGAGGCTGCTGAGAGACGTATGTTTCTGGGACATGCCTTCGTGGACAGCAGAGTCTAGTGCTGCTCATGGGCTGCGAGGTTTTGTCTTCGACCCGTAAACTGGACTAGGTCCCAAATTCTATTTTCCTCCTGTATTTGGCTGCAACTCTCCAAACTGATGTTTCCAGCTCCCCTGCCCTTCTCACTTGGAGCTGTTGAGACCTAAAACTGCGCTTTTCCTGCAGCCGTGCGAGCTGGCGCCGACCCCTACCACACACTCGGGGGAGCCACACCGGCTCCCGCGTGGCCAGTCTGCATGCCCGCTGCTGTGCGCGCCACTCGGAAAGCTCAGCAGCAACGGTCTCTGCAGGCCAGGGGCGTCCGTCCGGTGTCCACCGCCTGGCTTCGCCGCACCTGACGAAGCTCCAAGCTCCAGGGCTCAGAAAGGGGGGCGGCAGCCTGTGCCAGTGACTCCACCTCGTCTCCTGCTGTCCCCAGAAAAAGGCTTCTTAGGCCTGGGGGTGAGTAATCAGGTATTTGCTAACTCAGGCCCGTCCTGCATAGCTGCCTCCTGAAATGAGGCCCAACTGCATAACGGAGCCAACCTCTTCTCAGGGCGAAGAGACGAAGTCAGTGAGCTGGACCTACCACCCAGTGTCTGGCTGCACAAGTTCCCGGAGATTCCAGCGGGAGGACTGAGGGGAGGACGCGAGCCCCCGATAGGCTACTTCGGCGAGTGAGTTAGTTTGAGCTGCAGACAGTCAGGATGCAGCAGGTTTAAGGAAACCATTGACCTCTCCCTTAACTACGCAGAAGGGTTTGGACGGGCCGGGGGGATGGGCTCGCTCAGAGGGGAGCTGCTCCCAGCGAGAAACTGAGTCCCTCTGCTCGCCCGCTGAAGGCCCAGGCCCCTAGCTCCTGCCTCAGCTCAGGATGGCAGAGAAGCCTCGATCGCCTGGCTTGGCCTTGGGGCTCCTGTCCTTACGGGTCCCTCGTAAGTACGTAATTAAACTTTTCTCCTGTTAATCTGTCTCACGTCAACTGGCTTATTAGACCAACCAAAGAACCGAGCAGGGCAGAGCAGACGCACCCCCCAACACTCGGTATATACTCAAGCAAACGCCCCGACGCTCAGGATGAAAGAACCCGAAACCGACCTGGGCGTGGTTCGGGGGGACCTCCCAGCCCACCTGCTCGTGTGCTTTCAGTGTCCCCTCGGTCGCATCACGCATTTGAAGCCCCTCTCCCCTCCCTGTGATGCACAAAACACAGAAGAAATACGCTGGATTCTCGCCCCCGTCGCCAGGCCTGTCCAGGGTGTGTGGCACCAGCTGAAAAGGAATCAGGTGAATCAAAGTGACGCGTTTGGTTCTGGGATGAGAGGCGAGGGAAGGAGCGAGAAGGCGCAGGGCAGTCTGCTGGGTGGTCCTCTGCCTTTGTGCACACACGTGCCAGAGGACTTACGGAGTGACAACGGTTTGCTTTTCAGCTTTTCTCTGAGGATATTCGGAATTACGAGATGAAGCAGCTCAGCTTCTGAGAATAAACAAAAGGGACCCAGTGCCTCCTTGGGGCCACTGCTGCCCCTGCCCGCCATCCGCAGAGCCCGTCCACCCCCCGCACTCCTAACCCCTGGCGGAGCCGTGGGCACGGAGCTCGCTGCAGTGTGACAAGCTGGCCCACGGTCTGGGCCTCCGCGTGGCTCCGGATGAAGACCGCCCCCTACAGCCGTGAAAGACTTTATTGAATCGTCGGCCGTGTTCCCGTATGAGCGCCCGTGGACACCGCTCCCAGAGGCCCCGGGGAGTCCAGAGGGCGAGGGTCCTAGGCCAGCTTGAGGCACTGTGTGTTGAAGCTGTCCCCCTCCTTGCTGGCCACCGCCTCGAGCAGGGCCTGCTTCTTCTGCGTGCTGCGGGAAGACTCCAGCTCGTACATGGTGGTCAGGTTGAAGAGCACGCTCTCGTGCAGGTAGTGCTTGGGGTCCTGCTGCACCATGGCCTCCAGCTGCCGCAGGGAGTCCTTGAGTTTGCCCAGGTAGAGCAGACACACGGCGGCGTTGTTGTTGGCCTGGAGGAGAGGACACGCGCACAGGCTCAGACCTGGCCACCAGCCGTCTGCTCGCGGGGCACGTCCTGCGCGAGTGGCGGGCGGGGAGAGCACTGAGGCTGGTCCTGCTGGGAACCCGCCCCCCACCGGGACGGACGCCCGTGGACGCCGCACGGGCCCGGCTGTGAGCCCCCAGCTCTTGTGGGGCCTTACCACGGCATTTGTTGGGTCGATCCTGAGGATTTCTGTGAAGAATCTGTGGGCCTCCACAAAGTTATTCTGGCCGAGGTGAAGGAAGGCTCTGGAACATAAAGGACAGCTAGAGCACTTACGCAGGGAGAGGGGTTAAGGGCACAGACAGGAGCATGCCCCCCTCTCTTCGGGGTAATTCTGAGCAGCCTGGTGCTGGGGTGGGGGGGGGCACTGGCGCTGGATGAACCACATCACGCCCTGGCTGGCAAATTAAACTCTTCTTGGGGGACGTTCTGACTCTGACTTCAGTGACTCCCTGCTGGCAAAACGGACCCCGGCGTGAGGGTTACTTCCTGTGGTGGCGTGAGCTCTGCACCGGGCATAGGTGCATCTTCGTGAACCCCCCCACCCCACACCGCGTGGGACTCCCACGGACATGAAACGGAGCATCAGAGCAGCTGGCGGGGGGGGGGGGCTAGAGAGAATACACATTTACACAAATTCATGTTGAAAACGGGGGCAATATAGACATTTTAAAGTCCACCGAGACTGAAAGGTAATTTCAAGGAGACAGCAGTGGGCGCGTCAGGTGGTGACAGACTTGTGTATCAGGTCTGGGCTGTGGGGCAGGACGCCTTCCCCAGGGGGCTTTCCTAAGTGACTCTGAGCTCTCGGGAAATTTGAGAAAATACAGTCTTGAGAGGTTTACCTGTTCATTAAAACCATTATCTTGCCTTGTAGTCCATCCAATTTCTGGGTTACTTTCTCCACGTCTTGAAAATACTTCTCAGCCGTCTTTATGTCTCCAATCTGCTTTGACAAAGTTACTTAGTTCAGGTAACAGAATGAGTAGGCCTACATCCACACCTACAGTTGCCTGATGGGTTAGGCTAAGGAGACACGTTTGCACTGGGTGCGGAAACTCTGGTAACACCGCTAATCGCTGCTTCTTTACTCCAGCTAGGACACAGGAAAGCCAACACCCTAGGTCAGGAGTCAAGTGAATTACATGCCTAATTTAGTCTTAGTTTTTCATTTGTACCCTTTGAAATTTATCCTAGCATTAAGTAAAATAATAAAGGACAACTTTCAGAGAAGGGGCCGAGTAGGAGGACCCTAGGCTCACCTGGTCCCACGGATCCAGCTAGATGTAACATCAATGCAAACAACCCAGAAGATGACCCAAGAGCAGAACAAACTCCACGACTAAAGGCAGAGAAGCCGGATCATCCAAGAGAGTAGGAAGGACCGAGATGTGGTTGGGAGTTAGACCCCGGGGGGCAGCCGTGGGAGGGGGGCCGCGGGTGCAGAGAGGGGTTAGAAATGGACGATCTCACCAGGGACCCTACACGGGGCAGACGAATCCCCAGAGCATCTGGACTTGAAAATCAGAGGGGCCGAATTTTGTGAGTTCTTACAATGAGCAGGACTTAAAGCCTGGAACTTTAAAAACCAGCTGGCTTGGCTCTGGGAGAGCCCGGAGGCGACGGGAAGCTGGGTCCCTGCCCTCAAAGGGACGGCACAGCCAACTGCCCATGAGACCCAGATCAGAAGCAGCAGTTTGACAACTGCTGGGGGCTATGGGAGGGAGAGGTCCTGAGGGACTTGCACAGGAAAAAAGGGGAGCTGGCGGGCACCATGCCCTCCGCTGCCCCCAGCACAACCACAGAGCCACCTGTGGGAGCAGCGCGGCACCGCATTCGTACCTAACCTGCCCGCCCCATGCCCGGACCCCTCCAGCTGGGCCAGCGCAGGTCCCCTCACCCAGAGGACCGGCACAAACCTTGCCGACAACGCGTCTCCTGACTTCCCTGAGAGGATGCATACACCTTGTTGGAACCGCCCCCGCCCCCTCCCGCATGCCTGTGCACCTCTCGAGGTGGCCCCAGCCGGCCCCCGTCTCCATGGAAGAGGACTGTTGCGCACAGCTAGTCGCGCCACGACCCTGCCGGTGGGCACTTTGCAGAGTGGACCCAGCCAGCTGGTCTCTGCCGCAGCTGTGCGTCCTCCGTGGAACAGGACCAGGGCCACGTCATTAAAAGCACACAACCTGCCTGCTCCTTTCAATAGCAGGAGACACAACTGACTTTCCTAACACAGAAGAGAGGCAAAACAAGGAGACAGAGGAATATGTCGCTGCTGAAAGAAGAGGACAAAGTTGCAGCAGGAGACCTAGGCGAGATGGAGATTGGTATGCCTTAGAAGTCAGTGATCATAAAGTAGTCACTGGACTTGAGAAAAGAGTGGAGGAATCAGTGAGAGCCTTAACGAGAAACGAACCAACGAGAGAAAAAGAACACAATACATGAAATGAAAAAGATACCAGATGGAATAAATAGAGTTAGAGAAAGCAAAGGAGCAAGTTAATGACCTGGAAGACAGAGTAATGGGAACTAATCAAGCTGAGCAAGTGAGAGGGGAAAAAAAGATTATGCAAAATGAGAGAATAGACTTCGGAAACTCAGTGACTCCATCAAGTGTAAAAACAGTTGCATTACATGGATCCCAGAAGAAGAGGAAAGCAAAAAGGCGGCAGAACATCTATGTGAAAAAATAACAGCTGACTGTGTTCTCCTCAAGGATTCTGATGGATTCCTGTCTCACACTGAGGTCTTTCATCCATTTTGAGTCTATTTTTGTGTGTGGTGTAAGGAAATGGTCCAGTTTCATTCTTCTGCATGTGGCTGTCCAGTTTTCCCAACACCATTTTTCGTTGAAGAGACTCTTTTTTCCATTGGACATTCTTTCCTGCTTTGTCGAAGATTAGCTGACCACAGAGGTGTGGGTCCATTTCTGGGCTCTTTATTCTGTGCCACTGATCTATGCGTCTGTTTTTGTGCCAGTACCATACTGTCTTGATGATGACAGCTTTGTAATTCAGCCTGAAGTCTGGAATTGTGATGCCACCAACTTTGGTTTTCTTTTTCAACATTCCTCTGGCTATTTGGGGTCTTTTCTGATTCCATATAAATTTTAGGATTATTTGTTCCATTTTTTTAGAAAAAAAATTGATGGTATTTTGATAGGGATTGCGTTAAAGGTGTAGATTGCTTTAGGTAGCATAGACATTTTCACAATATTTGTTCTTCCAATCCATGAGCATGGAACGTTTTTCCATTTCTTTGTGTCTTCCTCAATTTCTTTCATGAGTACTTTTGTAGTTTTCTGAGTACAGATTCTTTGCCTCTTTGGTATCTTATGGGTTTTGGGTGCAACACAGGCAGCAACCTCTTCGACCTCAGCTGCAGCGACTTCTTCCTAGAAACCTCACCAAAGGCAAGGGAAGCAAGGGCAAAATGAACTACTGGGACTGCATCGAGATCAAAGCTTCTGCACAGCAAAGGAGACGGTCAACAAAACCAAAAGACAACTGACAGAAGGGGAGAAGATATTTGCGAATGACATATTAAAGAGCTAGTATCCAAAATCTATAAAGAACTTATCAAACTCAACACTCAAAGAACAAATAACCCAGTCAAGAAATGGACAGAAGACAAGAACAGACATTTCAGCAAAGAAGACATCCAAATGGCCCACAGACATATGAAAAAGTGCTCAACATCACTCGGCATCAGAGAAATACAAATCAAAACCACAATGAGATACCACCTCAGCACTACAAACCTACCTCAAGAAGCAGTTAGAATGACTAAAATTAACAAGTCAGGAAACGACAGGTGTTGATGAGGATGCAGAGAAAGGGGAACCCTCCTACACTGTTGGTGGGAATGCAAGCTGGTGCAGTCACTCTGGAAAACAGTATGGAGGTTCCTCAAAACATTGAAAATAGAGCTACCCTACAACCCAGCAATCGCACTACTGGGTATTTACCCTAAAGATACAAAGGTAGTGATCCTCAGGGGCACATGCACCTGAATGTTTATAGCAGCCATGTCCACAATAGCCAAACTATGGAAAGAGCCTAGATGTCCATCAACAGATGAATGGATAAAGAAGATGTGGTACAATGGAATACTATGCAGCCTTCAAAAGAAACAAAATCCTGCTGTTTGCAACGACGTGGATGGAACTAGAGGGTATTATGCTAAGCGAAATAAGTCAACCAGAGAAAGACAATTATCATATATAATCTCTCTGATATGAGGAATTTGAGGGGCAGGGCAGGGGCTCATGGAGGGTAGGGAGGGAAAAAATGAAACAAGATGGGATTGGGGGGGAAACAAACCATAAAAGGCTCTTAATCTGGGCGCCTGGGTGGCTCAGTGGGTTAAAGCCTCTGCTTTCGGTTCAAGTCATGATCTCAGGGTCCTGGGATTGAGGCCCGCATCAGGCTCCCTGCTCAGCGGGGAGCCTGCTTCCCCCTCTCTCTCTGCCTGCCTCTCTGCCTCCTTGTGATCTCTCTCCCTCTGTGAAATAAATAAATAAAATCTTAAAAAAAAAAAAACTCTTAATCTTATGAAACAAACTGAGGGTTGCTGGGGGGTTGGGGGTAGGGATAGGGTGGATGGGTGATGGACATTGGGGAAGGTTTGTGCTATGGTAAATGCTGTGAATTGTGTAAGACTGATGAATCACAGACCTGTACCCCCGGGGCAAATAATACGTTGTATGTTAATAAAAAACAAAATGAAACAAAAACAAAAAACAACACAAAAATATACTGAGACCATCAAAAAAAAAATCAGATCATAAGAAAAATCTGTAAAGACCACAAATAAATGGAGGTTAAATAACATGCTACTAAATAATAAATGAGTCAACCAAGAAATCAAATAAATCAGAAATTACATGGAAACAAATGAAAATGAGGATACAAAGGTCTAACACCTCTGTGACGCAGCCAAAGTGGTTCTAGGAGGGAAGTTTCTAGCACTACAAGCCTACTCCGAGAAGCAAGAAAAATCTCAAACAATCTAAACTTACACCTAAAAGAGGCAGAAAAAGAAAACAAAACCCAAAACTAGCAGAAGGAAGGAAATCATAAAGATTAGGGCAGAAATAAATGATATAGAAACAAAACAAAACAAAAACCCAGGGGCCCCTGGTTGGCTCAGTCACTTAAGCGTCTGCCTTTGGCTCAGGTCATGATCTTGAAGCCCTGGAGTTGAGCCCCATGTCAGGCTCCCTGCTCCGCAGGGAGTCTGCTTCTCCTTCTCTGTCTGCTGCTCCCTCCTGCTCATGTTCTCTCTCAAGTAAGTAAATAAAAAATGTTAAACAAAACAAAAACCCCCAATAAAACAGATCAATGAATCCAGGAGCTGGTTCTTTAAAGAGATCAACAAAACTGGTAAACCTCTAGCCAGACTCATTAAAAAAAAAAAAAAGACTCAAATAAACAAAATCACAAATGAGAGAGGAGAAATAACCAACAGAGAAATACAGTTATAATATTATGAAAAATTATATGCCAACAAATTGGACAGCTGAGAAGAAATGGGTAAATGCCTAGAAACATAAACTACTAAAAACTGAAGCAGGAAGAAATAGAAAATTAGAACAAACCAATTTCCAGCAATGAAATTTTATCAATAATAAAAAATTTCCCAACAATCAAAAGTCCAGGACCAGATGGCTTCACGGGGAAATTCTATAAAACATATAAAGAAGAGTTAATACATATTCTTCTCAAACTACTCCAAAAATAGAAAAGGAAGGAAAACTTCCAAATTCATTCTATGAGGCATGCATTACCTTGATACCAAAACCAGATAAAGACACTACCAAAAAAAAGAACTACATCAGCATATTTATCAATATCCCTGATGAACATAGATGTGAAAATCCTCAATAAAATATTAGCAAACCCAATCCAACAATACATTAAACAAACAATTTACCACAATCAAATGGGATTTATCCCTGGGATGCAAGGGTGGTTCACTATTTGCAAATCAATCGTGATTCATCGTATCAATAAGAGAAAGGATAAAAACCATGTGATCATTTCAGTAGATGTAGAAAAAGCATTTGACAAAGTACAACATCCATTCATAAAAAATACCTCAACAATGCAGGTTTAGAGGGAACGTCCCTCAACGTAATTAAGGGCATGTATGAAAAAACCACAGATAACGTCATCCTCAGTGGGGAAAAACTGAGAGCTTTCCCCCTAAGGTCAGGAACAAGACCGGGATGTCCACTCGCCACTTTTATTCAACATGGTACCGGAAGTCCTAGCCTCAGCAATATGGTAAGAAAAAGAAACAAAAGGCATTCAAACTGGAAGGCCACACTTTCACTATTTGCAGATGACATGACACTATATATATAGAAAACTCTAAAGACTCCACCAAAAAGCTACTAGAACTGACAAATTCAATAAAGCCACAGGATATAAAATCAGTGTATAGAAACCTATTGCATTCCTATACACTAATAATGAAGCAGCAGAAAGAGAAATAGAGGAATCAATCCCATTTATAACTACACCCAAAATAAAAAAATACCTAGGAATAAATCTGACCAAAGATGTAAAAGATCTGTACTCTGAAAACTAGAAAACACCGATGAAATAAATAGAGGATGACACAAAGAAATGGAAAGACATTCCATGCTCAGGGACTGGAAGAACATATATTGTTAACACGTCTACATTGGAGCAATCTACAGATTTAATGTAATTCCTATCATAATACCAACAGCATTTTTCACAGGATGAGAAAAAGCGATTCTAAAATTTGTATGGCACCACAAAAGACCTTAAGTAGCCAAGCAAGCTTGAAAAAGAAAAGCAAAGCTGGAAGTATCAGAATTCCAGATTTCAAGTTACACTACAAAGCTGTAATAATCAAAACAGTTGGTTCTGACACGAAAACAGACGCCCACTGGCCATCCCTGAGGTGGAGCTGAAAGGGACAGCCCTGACTGCTGCCGGCCTGGCGACTCCTGACACTTCCTTCCAGAAGCCCTGGCAGAGGCGTGTCCTAACAGTAAGTACTGCAGTCCCGATTTCCTCCCGGAAACAGAATTCAGACAGCATGTAGTCTGGCGGCAGTCCCGATGTCGGTGAGAGGTGTCGGAGAAAGAGTTCCTGAGCGATTAGGTCTCCCGGTCACTTGCCTGGGATTCAGTGAGTCCTTTGTCTCCTGTCTTCCCGTCTTTGTGTGAAGGGGATTCTATGGGCATCACCTCCTTCGGCCCCGAGAACGAGGAACACCACGAGCTTCTCTTGCGCTGTTTGCCACCACCCCTCCACCAGGTGGGACATCAAACACGGCTCTGGAAGCCAGGGTCCTTCTCTCTAGGATTCAGTGTTTAGAGATTTCTTTCAACGACCTGAGGCCAGACACGTGTCCAGGGAAATGCTCACAAAGTCCCAGCCCGACGCAGAACTCAGTACTGTCGGATCCATGGCTCCCACCGAAGACCACTTCGGGCATCACGATTCTCAAATGGGCTCCAGCCTATCTTCCCCCAACTGTGTAAACTGACACTCAGAAATGAGGTTTCTCATCTGTCCTACTAGATTCCAGGCACAGCACTGTGTTCTCTACGTGGCGTGTCTTGCTCAGGCTGCACAGTGACCACAAAGGATGATCATGAGCGTCCGTGGTGCACAGAGAAGATACGGCTCACGTGCTAGCGGAGTTCCGAGAACAGACGGAAACCCAGTCTTCTAGACTCCTCAACATCACACTGTTAGTCAGTGAAGGTCGCCCCTGAGAACCCTATAAGAGGGGCCCCTGAGAGCCCTAAAACAGAGGGCCCTGAGCGCCCCGGGAGGGACTCCGAGACACAGCTGGCCTTCAGTGTCACGCTGTCCTTGGACCCAGTGTGGGACTCATAGGCTTCCCGTGAACAATATGGACTGGGGGTGGGGCGGGAGTAGGAGAGGCAGGTGTGTGCACGTGTGCATGGATAACTGGGGGTGTAGGAGGAGTGTGTGCAGATGTACGTGTGTGTGTGCACAGTGTGGACAGGTGTGCATGTGTGTGGATGACGGGTGTAGGAGTGTGCGCAGATGTACGTGTGTGTGTGCACGGTGTGGTGTGTGTGTGGACGACTGGGGGTGTAGGAGTGTGTGCAGATGTACGTGTGTGTATATGGTGTGGACGGGTGTGCATGTCTGTGGATGACTGCGGTGTAGGAGTGTGCGCAGATGTACGTGTGTGTGTGTGTGTGTGTGAGTGGTGTGGAGGAGGGGCGTGCATGTGTGAGGACAGGGGGTGTAGGAGTGTGCGCAGATGTACGTGTGTGTGTGTGGAGGAGGGGAGTGCGTGTGCATGGACGGGGGGTGTAGGAGGAGTGTGGAGATGTACATGTGTGTGTGCATGGATGACTGGGGGCTAGGAGGACAGGGCCACCCTTCCGTGAGGAGAACCTGAGCCTGGGGCTCAGGGAGCCCTCGGTCAAGTCCTTCCCGGCACACTCATGTCTGTGCCACAGGGGGAGCGGCTGCACACGGCGTCTGCTCAGGGGAGCGGTGCCCCGGACACGTCTGGCCTTCCTGCGACTATCAGGGACTGTCCTGGGTCCACACTCTTTTCCCAGCCCCAGTTTGGGGACATCGGGGCAGAAGCCCAACAGGCGGCGGGGGGCGGGGGGCAGAGGCCGCCCGGGGAGAGACAGGGGTGAGGAGGGTCGCACAACCCCCCGACGCCGAACGGTCCGGAAGACGCATCCCTGCTTCGGTGCTGCCCTCGCCAGGAGGGGCGTCCGTCACCCTCGGGCCTGTCGGGGCCGCTGCACGCGGGACCCTGGGCTCGCTCTCGCCAAACAGCAGCGAGTGACTGTGACCAGCCACGCTCGAGCGAGATTCTGCGAGGCTTCACGGACACTTGGGAGGGCAACACGGTGGTTTCTGAAGTCCTGGTCCCGGGCTGCACCCGCCAGCGTCTAGGGCAAGTCACACTGAGCGATTCGGCTTCCTGATCCCGTCACAACCAGTGGGATGGACACAGTCAAACCAGAGCTACTGTAAAGAACGAAACCTGAACATTTGAGGTGAAACATTTTCTGAGCTATTTCTTTTTTCTTACGATTTTGTCTATTTGACAGAGAGAGAGCACTGGGGGGAGAGGGAGGAGCAGGGAGCCTGAGGCAGCCGCCCATCGCCTGAACCGCCCACCACCGCGCCCACCGCGCCCCCCGCGCTCCCCGCGCCGCTCTGAGTCCCGGGCCACCCGGTCGCACGCGCACGGGACCGGCCGCCGGGCTCGTACCTGCAGGAAGATGCGACCGATGGCGCTGAGCAGCTGCGGCTCCTGCTGCGGGCAGTACTGGATGACCGCGCGGTACGCGTCCACGGCCAGCACGTAATCCTGCGGGAGGACACACGGAGGAACGC
>LNAC01000402.1:1353786-1378572 GCA_002007465.1 Ailurus styani | reverse complement strand
GGCATCCTCACTCGCGGGCTGGGACGCGCTCTCCGGGCCGGGCTGGTGTCCGGGGGGCGGCGGACAGCGCGCAGGGCAGCCGGGGAGGCCGGGCCGCAGGACGGAGGCTCGGCTGCTCCGTGCGGTCACCCGTTTGCACGGCCCGCGAGCGCGGCGCACTTGCTAAAACCGGGGGACTCGTCACCCTTCACTGGTTCGATCACCCTGAGCCACACGCGCGTGTCCTCCTGGCGAAGCCGGTGCCTCGCACCCCTCGGCCCAGACTGCGAGTGACCCCGAGGCTGCGCCCGCGGCAAGACTCGTGGCCACCACCTAACCTCGGCTCCCTGGTCGGATATGCGGAGCCCAGAACCATCCTCGGGGGGCCTTCCACGTGGGGAAAGGCCAGCCTCCTCCGGGCCGAGACCCCGACCGGGAGCCAGGCCGCCTTGGGGCACCGTCCACGTCGGGAAAGGCCGGCCTCCTCCGGGCCGAGACCCCGACCGGGAGCCAGGCCACCTCGGGGCCGCCTTCCTGTCGCCAGCCGCGCCCGGGCTCGCTTTCCCCTCCCCTGTCCCCGCGGCTCGGGAAGCATGTGCAACAGAAGAACGTCTATGAGGGCAGGTGTCTCCACATGCGGGCGATTTGCGGAGGGGCCACATCCCCCAGGCCGCAGGGAACACACTGCACTTGGGGGCAGCAGGCAGCTGCAGTTTGACTTCTGGAACCGGGCGACCTGTTGCAGCCCAGGCTCCTGGGCCAGCTCACTGTCACAGCCTGGTGACGCAGTCCTGGGAGGCCCCGTCTCCACATCTGCACAGTGCGGACACCGGGAGCAGTAACGGGGGTGACGGGTGAACGACACCTGGGGCAGGGGCTGCTGAATGACCAGGAGAGAGCACAGAGCATGCAGGGAACCAACAGCCTCTGGCTGAAATCTTTCCTTGGGTTTCCCATTTGTTGTGATGGACTCAGAAAACCAGCCTGCTGGTGTTGGACGGGCCCTCGGAGTCCTGGGGCCTAGCCTCTGACCTCTCGTCTGTGAGGGCAGAGCCGAGGACCACGGGCCGTGCCCAGAGCAGCCTGCACACAGGTAATCCAGCCACAGCCCTAACTCGAACCCACCAGGTCCGTGCTGTCCCCGAGTGCCTTGCGGGCTTTTCCTAGTTTCAGAGTTTGTACGCCTTGAGTAAATACATTCCACCACGAACCAGACTTCCTGCCATATAATTCTGCATGACCACCACGTGCTGATGGGAGGCTTGAACAGAACGTGGCGGGGTGAGTTAAGCACCCGCCCAGGACATGCTGGACGCTTGCAGAGGACACGGGGGTACTGTCTCCACCACCCCCATCACTGTGCACAGCAGGTGCGCAGATGCATCTGCCAGATGAAAGAGCCCGGTTAGAGCCGTCCTGATGCTCAGCTGGGTCAAACAGAAACCTCTCCTAAATCCCACATGTGAGTGACATCGTCCGGAACAGTGTTGTACGCAAATGACGAATCACTGAACTCTTCTACCTCTGCAGCTGTAATACGATACATGTTAAATAAACTGAATTTGAATTAAAAAAAAANATGAAATATAAAAAAAAAAAAAAAGCGAAAACCCCCAAAAAAAAAAAAAAAAAGAAAGAAAGAAAAGGAAAAGACAAATCTCTCCAGGCTCCAGAGTGCCTGGGCAGGGGGGTGGGGGAAGTCCAATTGGAACCAGCCTTGCTCCTGCGCAGAGCCAGCGTGGGAAGGGAAGGGACAGCCACAGGGGAGCCATGTGGCCACCGGCAGGATGAGAGAGGAAGCTCACGGACGGTGCTTATCTGGCAAGGGAGAGACTCAAAATGCCATAGCTCGTCCTAATATCTCTAGAAGGAATGATCTGGTCTTCTTCTTGACGTGGTTGGTGCCTTCCACGTAACTGCTACTTCCCAACCAAGAACAATTCAGAAAGCACTTCTGCACCTTATCTGCCTTCGGAGTCAGTATTACGCGTGACATTTGTCATTATACAGCATGATCTGCTTTGATTCTGGAACGTTTTAGACCATTATCCTGTTAATATTGCGCCAGTGCCTCTGGGAGGCACGAGGAAGGGCCCGCGGTATGTGCCGGGCGTGGGGGCGGTCTGCCACGTGTAAGGGCCTACGGTCTTTACCCTCTGGGAGGCACGAGGAAGGGCCCGCGGTATGTGCCGGGCGTGGGGGCGGTCTGCCACGTGTAAGGGCCTACGGTCTTTACCCTCTGGGAGGCACGAGGAAGGGCCCGCGGTATGTGCCGGGCGTGGGGGCGGTCTGCCACGTGTAAGGGCCTACGGTCTTTACCCTCTGGGAGGCACGAGGAAGGGCCCGCGGTATGTGCCGGGCGTGGGGGCGGTCTGCCACGTGTAAGGGCCTACGGTCTTTACCCTCTGGGAGGCACGAGGAAGGGCCCGCGGTATGTGCCGGGCGTGGGGGCGGTCTGCCACGTGTAAGGGCCTACGGTCTTTACCCTCTGGGAGGCACGAGGAAGGGCCCGCGGTATGTGCCGGGCGTGGGGGCGGTCTGCCACGTGTAAGGGCCTACGGTCTTTACCCTCTGGGAGGCACGAGGAAGGGCCCGCGGTATGTGCCGGGCGTGGGGGCGGTCTGCCACGTGTAAGGGCCTACGGTCTTTACCCTCTGGGAGGCACGAGGAAGGGCCCGCGGTATGTGCCGGGCGTGGGGGCGGTCTGCCACGTGTAAGGGCCTACGGTCTTTACCCTCTGGGAGGCACGAGGAAGGGCCCGCGGTATGTGCCGGGCGTGGGGGCGGTCTGCCACGTGTAAGGGCCTACGGTCTTTACCCTCTGGGAGGCACGAGGAAGGGCCCGCGGTATGTGCCGGGCGTGGGGGCGGTCTGCCACGTGTAAGGGCCTACGGTCTTTACCCTCTGGGAGGCACGAGGAAGGGCCCGCGGTATGTGCCGGGCGTGGGGGCGGTCTGCCACGTGTAAGGGCCTACGGTCTTTACCCTCTGGGAGGCACGAGGAAGGGCCCGCGGTATGTGCCGGGCGTGGGGGCGGTCTGCCACGTGTAAGGGCCTACGGTCTTTACCCTCTGGGAGGCACGAGGAAGGGCCCGCGGTATGTGCCGGGCGTGGGGGCGGTCTGCCACGTGTAAGGGCCTACGGTCTTTACCCTCTGGGAGGCACGAGGAAGGGCCTGCGGTATGTGCCGGGCGTGGAGGCGGTCTGCCACGTGTAAGGGCCTACGGTCTTTACCCTCTGGGAGGCACGAGGAAGGGCCCGCGGTATGTGCCGGGCGTGGGGACGGTCTGCCACGTGTAAGGGCCTACGGTCTTTACCCTCTGGGAGGCACGAGGAAGGGCCCGCGGTATGTGCCGGGCGTGGAGGCGGTCTGCCACGTGTAAGGGCCTACGGTCTTTACACAGGAGAGTACTTCCCTGCTTCTGATCGACCAGTAATACGAAAGAAGAATGGCGTGCCAGCAAGCTGCACTACGTGAAGTGGGTAAATTCCCGGAAACATATACTCCTCCAAGACAGAATAAGGAAGAAATAGCAAATCTGAGCAGACCAAGTACTACTAATGAAATTCAATCAGGACTCAAAAAAACTCCCAACAAACAAAAGTCTAGGATCAGATGGCTTCACAGGGTATTCTACCAAACGTTTTAAAAAGAGTTAATACCTACCCTTCTCAAACGACTCCATAAAATTGAAGAGGAAGGAACACTTCCAAGCTCATTCTACAAGGCCAGAATTACCTGAGACCCAAATCAAAGACACTGGGTGGAAAAAATCTCTGGCCAACATCCCTGATGAACACAGATGCCAACATCCTCAGAAGAGTATTAGCAAACTGAATTCAACTATATAATAAAAGGATCACACATCACGATCAAGTGGGATACAGTCCAGGGGTGCAAGGACGGTTCAGTATCTCCAAAACAATCAACGTGATGAACCACATTAACGAAATGAGGAGTAAAAAACCTATGCTATCCCCATAGATGCAGAAAAAGCATCTGACACAATGTCCATTTATGATAAAAACTCTCAACGAAGTGGACACAGAGGGACTGTATTTCAACACGAGGAAGGCCATACATGACAAGCCCATAGCTAACAGACCCTATGGTAAAATATCAAAAGCATTTCCTCTAAGATCAGGAACAAGTTAAGGATGTCCACTCTCACCACTTTTATTCAACCTATTCTTGGAAGTCCCAGCTGCAGCAACCAGACAAGAAATTAAAGTCCTCCAAATTAGAAAGTAAAACTGTCACTATTCACAGATGACATGATACTGTACACAGAAAACCCTAAAGCATCACCCAGAAACTATTAGACCCGATAAATGAACTCATTAAACTTGCAGAATACAAAATCAATATGCAAAATCTGTTGCATCTGTATATAATAACAACAAATTACAAGAAAAATTAAGAAAATAATCCCTTTATAACTATATCAAAAAGAATAAAATACCTAGGAGTAAATTTAGCTAAGAAGGTGAAAGCCCTGC
Source organism: Ailurus styani (assembly GCA_002007465.1). NCBI lineage: Eukaryota > Metazoa > Chordata > Mammalia > Carnivora > Ailuridae > Ailurus > Ailurus styani. The sequence goes on along the minus strand of LNAC01000402.1, from coordinate 1,374,095 downwards.
ACTCAAAAAACTGGAAGACAGTGATGAAAGAAGCTGGAGATGATGCAGATAAACGGAGAGATATTCTGTGCTGAGGACCCGGAGAGTGTTGCCGAAATACCCAGTGGAGTCTGCAGATTCAACCTAATTCCTACCCAAATACCAACAGCATTTCTCACAGAGCTAGAATAAACCACCTTACAGTCCGTACGGAAAAAAGGTACATATATACAGTGGAACTCTACTGAGCCGTTGAAAGAGTGGAATCCCGCCGTCTGTGACAACATGGACGGCTGAACAGACTGTTATGCCAAGTGAAATAAGTCAAAGACAAACACGGTATGACCTCACCTACATGCGAAATCTAAAACACAAGATGACCAGAACGGAAGCAGACTGAGACACAGAGAACACACTGACGGCTGCCAGAGGGAGGGGATGGATGCGGCGGGTGAAGGGGATGAGGAGGGGCCAACCGTCCAGGTGGACAGGAAGTCAGACACAGGGAGGTAACAGACAGCATGGGGAACACAGCCAACGCCACTGTCGCAACGTTCTATGGCGATGAGTTCGTACGGTTCACAGATGCTGAGTCACTCTGCGGAACCCCCGAAACAGACGCAGTATGGTAAGTTCATCATTCCTCTGTAACACCAACGACGGAACAAGGACTTCCAGCCCCAAGTTTTGTCGAAGAACATTCGCTGCCCCCTAAAACAACCTGAGCGAGAACAAAGAATCCGGGTCACGATGACGTGCGTCACGCTTTCCGGCGGAAGTGGCGATGGCGGCCGTCGGGGAGGGCTGGGTAGGAAGCGATGTGGCGGGCTCCCTCCGAGGGTGCACTCTCTGTCGGGGGTGGGGGGGAGGACAGAGCAGGTCACCGTGGAGCCATCGTTACCTTGCTGCAGACGGCCTTGACTTTGTGCAGTCTGTCCAGGGACTCCTGCGGATTCCCCAGGTACTGCTGAAGCTCCGCGTGGAGGACCCGCATCGAAAAGGGAACCATGGAGCCTGGAATCAAAGCCAAAGTTGAGTTAGTTTGCTATCCCTGAGCACGCTTTCGTACACCGCACACGTGAAGGAGGGGATGGCCGACATCCCAGCAGAGGGGTGGCAGAGTCCCTGCATTTCTTGGTAAAGCATGCAACGGTGTCGAAGATAAAATATATGTTGGTTTTCTCAGAAAAGCCGTGTATTTGTGTGTTCTAGACAATTATCCCAGGGGAAAGGTGGATGTCGCTACTGTTTCCATAGCTGTGCTTTAACTAGGGACTGCTTCCTCCTCCAGTGAAAGAAACCACAAAACACTTAAGGATTTTTAAAATATTTTTTGGTATGACAAGCTCAAGTAGGAGGTTGCTTACTTAGGCTGGGGTCCCTAGAGGGAGACCCTGAAAGGAGGCTCTGCGAGCACCTAAGGATGTGGGAGGAAAGGGAGTGAAGGTGAGTCTCAGGCCCAGGTCCTGAGGCTGGAGCTTAGCCTGATTCGGTGATGTGTGCATGTGTGTGCACGTGTGTGCGTGTGCATGTGTGTGTGTCTGGATGTGGCTGCATCTCTCAGAATATGGGAATGTTTTATTGATGTCATGTCTCTTCTTGCAGGATTGGGAACTGGACGTATAGCACATACACAAAGTATGTAAAAACCATCAACATTATCACACAGCCGGTAATGGATGTGAACAGGACAACACAGGGCGACCCTGCACAGTCAGAAGAGGGCTTTTCAAATCCAGACGTCAATGTCTGGATCCGGAATACAGTTTGGAAGACGGTTAGAAAACAAGCTCTGTGACACCTGCAAGTGACCTGGCGTCTCTGTGCCTCTGTTTGCCCACCCGCCTGACCGTTAATCATCAGGGACAGTCCGCCACACGCCACACCAAGGTGGCTTCTCAGCCGAGCTGCTTCTTCCCTTGAAATGCTAGGGTGCTCTGGTCTTTAACACAGACAGACAGAAGAAAGACCTACAGGGAAGTCACAAATAAGGAACTCCACAAAAAGTAGGTTCTATGGTGATTATAAGTCCAGAGAAAAGAAAGATGACAAGTATTGAATTTTAAATGTTTTTTTTTAATTAAAAAAAATTTTTTTATCCTTTGCTTTTTTAGAATGCTAAATAATTCCTATGTCTAAAGAGAAGGGATGACTGAGTTTCCATTCTGGAATGAGTTGTTTCTGCTTCCGAGAAAGAAGTAAGACGTCTTGACCATGAGCAACACTAACTACAGGACTGTGCTACCTTGGCGGGCCATGTGCTAGCAGTGGCATTTCCACCCCTTCATATCAAGTAAACAACAGGCGGTAAACATTCCTGTGTGGGTCACAATTCACCTGCAGACAGAGAGTATCTCTAGACCTCTGTCAGTTCTATAAGGTAAGCAAAGAAACAACCTTCTACTGCACGTTCCCAAACCTGATTTATAAATGAGCTGAACGTAAGATGAGGTGGCAGGGAGTTATCTGCAGTCCACACTGGCGAATCCCCATGCACCTGAGGAAGTGTCTGCGTTGGGAGCTAAATGAGCACAAGAGCACAACCTATCAAAATCTGTGAGATCGGCAAAAGCAGGGCTAGGAGGGGATTTCACAGCATTAGATGAATATATTTGAAAAGAAAGAAAATCTGAAAATCAACAAGTCCCACCTTAGATTACTAGAGAAAGACAGGCAATAGAGAAGAAAAAGAAAATAAAAATTAAAGCAGAAATCAATGACATTGGAAACAGGAAATCAACAGAGAGAACCAACAAAACTCAAAGTTGGTTTTTTGACAAAATTAGTAAAATTGATAAAACTCTAGCCAGGCTAACAAAGAAATGAAAGAGAAGACGTGAATTACAAATATTAGAAATAAAAGAGAGACCATCACTACTGATTACATGGACTTTAAAAAGATAATAAAGGAATACTATGAAGAACTCTATGTCCACAAATTGTGTGACCTAAATGAAGCAGACCGATTCCTTGAAAGACAAAATTTAATAAAAGTCACACAAAGAGGAAGAGATAATCTGAATAGGCCAATATCTACTTAAAAATTAAATCATGAAATAATAACCTTTCAAAACAGAAATCACCAGGCCCAGACAGTTTCACTGGTAAACTTTACCAACCATTTAAGGAAGAAATGATGCCAAGTCTTTACACTCTCTTCCAGGAAACAGATGCAGAGGGGATACTTCCTAATTTATTCTATGAGGCTAGCAGTATGCTAATACCCAAACTAGACAAAGACATTACAGGAAAAGAAAACTAGTGACCAGTATGGTTCAAGAATGCAGATAAAGACATCCTCAGCAAATCAGCAGATCAACTCCAACTAAACTGAATCTAACAAAAAATCCAATCCAAAAAAAAAAATGGAATAAAAAAAAATCTAAAACAAATTAGCAAATCAAACCCAAAGGTGTATAAAAAAAATAAACAAACCTGAAGGTGTATAAAAAGAGTTACATACCATGACCAAGTGGGATTTATTCCGGCTAAATCAGTGTAACCCATCGCATCAAAGAGGCTAAACAAGAAAAGTCACACGGTGCACCAAAAGATGTGGAAAACACATCTGACCACATACGTCATGATAAAAACTCTCAGCAAAGGAACAGAGAACTTCCCCCACTTGGTAAGGACCATCTACAGGAACCTATAGCTAACAACAGCCTTAACAATGAGAAACTACAAGTTTTCCCCTAGGGTCTTGAATAAGGAAAGGATGTCCTCTTTTTACTACTCCCATTGCACTCGATATTAGAAGTCCTAACTAATGCAGTAAGACCAAAAAAAAAAAACCAAACAAAAAACCAAAAAAAGGGAAAAGGGTATATAGATTAGAAAGGAAGAAATAAAACTGTTTTGCAGATGATAAAATTATCTACACAGAAAATCCCGAAGAAATGACAAAAAACAAAAACAAAAAAAATCTTCCTTAAGAAATAAGCAACTAAAGGAACAAGATACAAGGTTAATCTGCAAGTAAACTGGTTTGACTTACACCAGCAATGACCAACTGAAATTTGAAGTTAAAAACACAATACCATTGGGGCGTCTGGGTGGCTCAGCCGGTGACGCGTCTGCCTTCGGCTCAGGTCATGATCTCAGGGTCCTGGGATCGAGCCCCGTGTCAACTCCCTGCTCAGTGGGGAGCCTGCTTCTCCTTCTCCCTCTCTGCTCCTTCCCCCTGCTCGTGCTCTTTCTCTCTTTCAAACAAATAAATAAAGTCTTTAAAAAATAAGAGAAGAAATACTTCTTAAAAAAAATACCCCAAAACAGTACTATTTATGTTAACACCAACATAAATGAAATAGTAAGATATAAATCTGGCAAAATACGGACAAGATCTTTATGAGGAAAATTCTAAGGCTCTGGGGAAAGAAACCAAAGAAGATGTGAATAAATGGAAAAATGTTCCATGGGAACACACAGGAAGACTCCACACTGCCAAGGTGTCCGTTCTCACAACTCGCCTGCAGAGTCAAAGCAGTCACCATCAAAGCCCGCATGTTATTTTGCGGACGTGGACATCCTGATTCCCAGGATGACGCGGAGAGGCAGAAGAGCGCAAATACCCAACACAACCCCGACGAGATGAGCAAAGCTGGAGAACGGACCCCGCCCAACTTCACCGCTGACTGTGAAGGTAGTGCAACAAAGACTGTGACACTCGCAAAAGAACAGAACAAATACATCCATGGAACAGAGCAGAAAGCCCAGAAATAGGCTTCATAGATACAGCCCACTGACCTTTGACAGAGGAGAAGTCCACGGACTCTCCAAGTCCATGGAGAAAGGGCAGTCCCTTCAGCAAATGACGCTGGGACAACTAGGCATCTATGATGAAGGAAAAATAATCTCAACACAGACCTTCCATCCTTCACAAAGCTTAACTCAGTGTGGGCAACAGACCTAGATGTAAAATGCAAAACTGTGTTATGTCTAGAACAGAACACAGCAGAATGGTTTGGTGATAACTTCTTAGATACAAAGCCAAACACAAGATCCATAAAAGAAAAAAAATGGGACTTCTTAAAATTAAAAACTGCCCTGTGAAAGACCATGCCAAGAGAACAAGAAGACAAGCCTAAGAGTGGGCAAAAATATTAACAAAACACACAGCTGATAAGGAACTTGTATCCAAAATATAAAAAGGACTCTTAAAAATCAGCAGTAAGAAAACAACTCAATAAATGGACAACAGATCTGAACAGGAACCTGGACAAAGGTATACAGATGACAAAAAAGCATGAAAAATGCTCCTCATCATACGTATGTCATTAGGGAGCTGCAAACTGCAAATTAAAACAACAATGCAGTAATATCACTAGACGCCCGTTAGAACGGCTAAAATCCAGAACGTTGACGACAGCAAATGCAGGCGAAGAAGTCCAGCAACAGCAACTCTCCCTCATCGCTGGCGAAAGTGCAAAATGGTACAGATGCTCTGGAAGACGGTCTGGCAGTAACGAAACCAAAGCCAGGGTTACCACGTCAGCCAGCACCAGCACTTCCACACATTACCCAAGTGACTCCAAAGTTTATGTCCACACGAAACCTGGCTCTGTTCGTCACTGCCAAAACCCAGAAGCAGCCAAGATGTCTTTTGATAGGTGAATGAATAAATTGTGGTACATCCAGACAATTTCAGTACTAAAAAGAGCTAAAATGAAATGTGCTACCAAACCACAAAGAGGCCCGGAGGCATCAATGCACCTGGCTAGAGAGGAGACTCTAGCTTGGAAGGGCTGCGTATCACAGGGTTCCAGCAGTGAGACAGTCTGCAAGAGGCCAGTCTACGAAGCCAGTCCAAAGACGGGTTTCCGGGGGCTAGCCGGGACGGAAGGGCAAGCAGGCAGAAGACAGAGGATGTGAAAAGGGCAGTGAAACTATCCCGTGGGTTACCATAATGATAGATACACGTCTTTATCCATTTGTCCAGACTCAAAGAATGTACACCCCCAGGACTGAGTTCTAAACATGGATTTTAATAACAGTGTGCCAATCTACTGTAACAACTGTCCCACACAAATGCAAGATGTTAACAATAATACAAGATATTAATCAAAACTGCGCCGGAGAGAGGATATATGGAACTCTCTGTACTATGTGTTGAATGTTTCTGTAAACCTGAAAGATTCCTAAACATAAATATTATTAATTAAAAAAAGAGAAGCTCAACTGCGCTCAGAATCTACTGTACAAGAAAGACAGTATCCCCAAATGAAAAGGAAAATGTAATTTTCAGTAAGCACTGCTGGGGTACGCAGAAGGCCACACATGAGAAAAGATAAACTTAGACCCCTTCCTTGAAGGGAAAAAAAAACAAACCGTGTTTTGGGGACCTCAAATTGGAATTAAAAGATATTTTTTCTTAGAAATACTAAATACGGTAGCCAGTTATCATTGAAAGAGTAATATTAGCACTCTATTCACGATACGTTTAATGGTTAAACAGGCTTTTATGGGCTGACCTCAGGGCCTACAGACTGAATTCTATGGAAAATACTTTCTAAGAACTGACTACTTTGCACATGAACTTGTGGAGTGCCACTGGTGAAGCGGGCAGTCTGTTTACAGTTACACCACAGAAAAGTGATCTGTAGTTTGAAGAATGTTCTAAAAATGTAATTTTTCTGTAAGGTATGAGGAGCTGCAAAGTTCACAGCCTCAAATGAAATGTTCACTTCTGGCTGAAAGAGATGAAGAGTAAATTAAAATTATTTTCATTAGTTGCACGATGATATGCAGGCAGGGAGACGAAGATACCCACACAGTTCGGAAAGCAATCGGACACACAAGGTGAGCTCTGAGCTAAGAGGAGCCCCGTGGAACACGGGGAACCCCACGGAACCCCACTTCTCAGCATGCTCCCTCCCCAGCTGCAGACTGGGGCCCGGCGTGGACCTACGTGCCGGACCCCGCCTCCGCGCAGCCCCAGGGGCCCTGAGCGCACAGGGAAGCTGGGAAAGCCCTGCTCCGACCCACGACCTCCCTGACGCGTCGACAGCGCTGTGGCCCCAGGGCTGTGCGGCCGTGACCTGACCGTGGCCACACGTGGCCTCCACTGGCCGCCGGTCAGTATCAGTGCCCATCACACACCACAAGTCTCCCTCTTTAGCCACACGCTGCTTCCTCGCTGCTGCCCGCTCTTTCTAGAACACAGGTGTTGAGAGGCGATCGGGGCGAGGGCATGGGAGGGTGCAGACGCCAGGAGTGCGAGCCCCACTGGGCACGGCCCCTGTGCGCAGAGCCGCCGGGCAGAGGTGACCCGTGGGCCACACTCGCGCCCCCCACGTGGGGTTTCTCGGCTCCCTTCGGTCCAACGTGCGTATGGCAGCTCCCATGGCGGCTTTCCAAGGGGGAAAAGACAAAATTCACTGTCTTCCTCGAATGAGGGATGTGAAAACTAACGTAACAGTGAGAGGGAACAACTGCATGGACTCCGGGGTCCCTCCCTGCCACGAGGCCATGTGCGCCCCTGCCCACCGCTTCTCCCACGCAGCCAGGACACGCGTGGGTTCTGTGGCAGGGAAGGCACTGTCCCCTCGGCCGGTGGCATCGCCCCCTCGTCAGCTGCCCTCTGGTCTGCGGGCCTCCCTGTCCCGGCCCATGTGCACCTGCCAACCCCGTGCCCCTCGCAGCCGGGGCCCCGCACTGCCGGCAGAGAGCCTGGGGCAGTGTGGCTGCAGGTGACCCCCGATGTGGCTCCCTGTGACGTGAATCTGGGAGTTTGGACTCAACGCGACAGCTGAGGACAGAAAGCAGGTGCGTGACAAAGAGCCCGTGTGTGGCTTCCTTCGCGAGCACGCTGGCTCTTCCCGTGACTTTCTTAGATCTGGAGGCGAGGACCGAAGAAGGCAAAAGCCTTCCTCTTCTTCTCTTCTGGTACTACTGAAAGGCTCTTGCATAGCTTCAAAAATCAAGAGGAAAGCACACACGTCATAGCCTCCAGGGAGAGAAAAATGGAACAATCATGAAAGAAAAAAAAAATACTGTTCATAGAGACAAAACAGGAAACGCCGCTGAGCGGGTCCAGCTTGAGCCCGCTCCCTGAGGTTCACAAACATGTACGGAGCGGGCTGAGGTGCCCAGTGCAAGGCCAGGCCTGGACGCACAGCTGGGGGCGGACGACGGCTGTCCCCAGGAAAACCACGCGAGTCTTCGGTAAGTGCAGACGATGGCACTGACGGGACTCGGGCCGTATCGACTCAGCTGCGTCTGTTTTAAGGGAAAGCAAGGAAAGTCACCTTCTCCTGATTCTCTTCATCTGGCCAGACCCTGCCTCCCGTGTCTGACGCTGGGACTCCGTGAAACCCTCAAGGCCGAGCGGTGCCGAGTGAGCTGAGATGGGCACGGCTTTCCCACCGGCCTGAGGCCCCTCTGTGCACGGCGTTCCCACCGGCCCGAGGCCTCTCTGTGCACGGCGTTCCCACTGGCCCGAGGCCTCTCTCCTGCAGGGAGAGTGTGCCCTGAAATAGAGGGCTGGTCAAGATCTGTAAGGACAAATAATCCCCAGTGGATCTGTTTTCTGGAAGATTCCCAAGTATAGTCACGACCTGCGTAACTCCAGGTTGGTGGAAGCATCCTCATTAATCATTTAGGAAACAGTACATTAAAATACTCCTACAAAGTCCATGTCCGAGCGTCCCCTGCCGTGCAGCGAGCCCACACCGCCAAGCACAGAGGCAGAGAGCAAGCGGGACTGAAGCAGGCCTCGGGCCGGGCGGAGATAGGTCAGCCTCTGGGCAGGGCTGTGCTCTTTCCTTCAGCAGCTCTGCTGCGTGCCGGGTGGGGGCCTGCGACGGGGCCACCCTGCCTGAGGCCCAGCCGCGTGCATGTCCAGCACGGAGCACCCACAGGGGCCGCGCCAACAGCACACGCTCGGAGGACCTTGCCCGGGCATCTCTGTCTCCCTTCCGAGCCCTGCAGGGCCCTGCATTTCGGCTCCACACATGCTTCCCTCCACGCCTCCCTCCACTCTGCTGGTCTCGCCGTGTTCTCGATTCTTCGGCAGCCTGAGGAGCCGCATCGTTGGCGTCTCTCCTTCCGCGGCCTGGTTATTGGGACACAGGTTACCGGACGGCTCTGGCTGACAAAGGTGCCCCCGCCTTTGCCGTAAAAACAATCCTCAACAAAACTGCCTGCAAGTTCAATGCTGCATTGTGTTATAAGGTTATTTACTTGAGAGAGAGAGAGAGTGCGCAGCCAACTCGTGAGCACACCGGGGGCGGGGGGGGGGAGCGGCAGAGGAAGAAGCAGACTCCTTGTTGAGCGGGGAGCCTGACACCAGACTCGATCCCAGGACCCTGAGAGCCGAAGGCAGTCGCTTCACCAACTGAGCCACCCAAGCGCCCCCAACGCTGCATTTTAAATTACAGAAAGCCTCACAAGCACAGAGAGCACATCGTGAAGCACCCGGTGACTTATTAGGTAAACTGGAAAGCCAGTGCTGTTCCGGTGGACACCACGGACACGCCGCCTCCACAGGTCTGGGACAGCTGTGTGTGACCCGGTCCGTCACCTCAGCCATTCCTGGTAAGACAGGCTCAGGGGTGTCCTAACGACAGCAACGGAACCCCCGATGGAACACGTCCACGTCTGGAGGGACTACTTGTAGGAAAAGACTGGAAATGCCAAAGTTCACTAACACATGAGCAAGTGAAAAGCAGTAAAATGAACAACCAGCTTGCTCAGAATGAGGAAAATACGCGTCCAATGATAAATGCCCAAGAGCTCTGGCATCACCTGGAAACGTGACCTAAGCAGAGGAGGTGAACTCCGACAGGTGAAGTAATTTTGTCATAGAAAACAAAATAAGACATTTGAAAAAGGCTGAACAATTAATTCAAAGCTACCACGTATGCTTATGTGTTGGAAAAAAGTTTTCTAATTTAGATCGGGAACCAGGAATGTGAGTTTCACGATTCCCGCGAGGGCAGACTAGGATGAGAGACCAGGGTAACTGACCGTTACTTCTGGAGGAGCGGAGAGACGAAGGAAGGGGGTCGAGGGTTAGCGTCCAGTTTAGTTTGACTCGGTAACCTGTAAGGATTCAGTCCTGAGATACGATTTCACACGATAGCACGATGAGGAACTCTAAGAACTTCCACTCAGCACACAGACGCGAACTCAGGTTACAGGAGCTGCTGCATGTCCTAAACACCACACCAAGGAGCATCACAAGAGACTTTACGTCCCACCTTCGGCTTCAAAGTTTTCCTCCAGACGCAGAGAAAGTCCAGTGAACTCTTTAATGTCAGGAAGTACCGTGAAAGCCCAACGCGCGGTGTAAGTTCCACCTGCCCACTTTCCTCATGGCTCTATCCACCACGGCCCTTTCTTTCCAACAAGAGGGAGAATTCCACACAGCGCATGAAAAAGGTGGTGGGGGGAGGCTGGAAAATCTCACCGTCCCACGAGAGCCAAATCTAAACGAGTGGATACACCACCCATGTCGGGAGGGCACATTTCATTGTTTGCCAAGATAAAAACACGAGTGTGCGTGACACACAGCATGAGCCCGAACGTAAACCATCGGCAGCGGTCAATAACCACGTACCAGCACGGGTTCATCCACTGCCACACACGGGCCACACCAAAGCGAGATGTTAACAAAAAGACAACAAACACCCTCATTATATTCTCCGCAGACAGAACCCCACCTACGCGTCTCATGAAAACGAACCCTTCAGAGGGAAAAGTAGTCTGCTCTAGAATTGACAATCACAAAATAAATATAATTTAATTAAAAGCAGATTAAAGAGAGAAGGCGACTCCAGGCATACAAAGAACGACTCTCAAAAGGAAAACAGTGTGTGCTGTTTGGACAGGTGTGCTCAAACCCTAACACTCAACAGTCATTCTTCAGCTGTCAGCATTAAAGACAAAAAACAAAAACATTCTTAATCTCGGGAAAGATGGGTGGTGCCCACACCCCCTGCCATTTCCTCTTGACCCCAAAGGTGGGGTGGCAGTGGGCGTCCCGAGGGGGCTGACTGCTCCTGAGTGTCCAGGGAGGTCACGGGGTGTCTGTCTACAGGGTCAAGGACCAGGTGGCCAGACCCGGGGGGGGGGGGANCTGTCCTGCTCCCATTACAGAAAGCGGAGGCGGCAGGGAGCCAGGGGCTCGGGGTACATTCGGGGCCACGGGAGGAATGGTCTGTGACAGCGCCCGACACAGAGCCCGGGGAGCTCCGCGGCCTTCTCGGGCCTCCGAGGCTCAGGGCACAGGGCACGTCTCTTCTACTGATCCTCCCCGGAAAGCTACTTCCACACCCACAGGGTGGTCACAGCAACCATGCGCTGGAGCTCAGCGCGGAGAATGTTCCAGAAAGCTGTATGCTGGGTTCTTCCCCTGTTCCAGCCTGCCTGGCCCGGGTCCAAAGATACTGGCATGATCCGTCTGCACTATTTCTGACATGAACAGCTCGTGGAAGCAAGGTGAGGGCACTCCGAAAATGTGGTAGGCTGCACACAAAAAGGGCTGTTTGTGTGCTGTGACTACAGTATTTTTCTAGGGCTAGAAATAATATTCCCAGGACAGGAGTAAGATATTTGCAAGATTCATAAAAGATAAAAGATTAAATACTTGAAATATGTGAGGAACTGCAACAGGTCAGTAACAAAAGATAACCTGACGGGAACACAGGCCCAGACCCTGGGAGTGAGCCCCGCGAGAGAAACTCCCATAGCCACACTGACGTCCAAAAGGCATTTCATGCAGGAGCATTAAGTTAAAACGTGAGGTTAGAATTTCAGACCCACCACACAGAAGTCTGACTAATAATGATTCACAGGTGTGGAAACAAAATCCTTTAAGACACTGGCGTTGGGAGGTTAAATTCCTACAGCTGCTTTGGAAAGCAATTTGTGTCTTATAAATTTGAAAATATAGGGGCGCCTGGGTGGCTCAGTCAGTGAAGCCTCTGCCTTCGGCTCAGGTCATGATCCAGGGTCCTGGGATCGAGCCCCACGTCGGGTTCCCTGCTCAGTGGGGAGTCGGTTTCTCCCTCTCCCTCTGCAGCTCCCGCTACTTGTGTGCACGCACTCTCTCTCATAAATAATAAATGAAATCTTAAAAAAAATTGAAAATATAAATGAAATGTAAGACCGTGTGCAGAGGGACAGGGGCAAGGACGGTTGCTCAGGGCTGTCATGTGTGTCACCGCCTGGAACTGGAACAGCCTACGTGTCCGTCCTTACGGAGGTTTATGGAAACAAATAACGTCACGTGGGAGAAAGAAGACAAGTAAAGAAAGATGTGCTTGTAATGGGCATTTAAAATGTCTACCAGACACTTTCATGGGTCTGTGTGTACACGTGTGCATGCAGTGGGTGTGAAAACAAGATTCGTGAGCACACGTGACACACGCACGGGAGGGAGTCCTCTGGGAGGAGACTGGGCTGGCTTGAACGGCTGCGCTGGTAATGCATACGTGAGCTTACTACACAAACGGCTGAAGTAAATGTAGAAAAAATATTAATATGTATTAGTTATTTGTTTAATAAAATTCTTTTTTGTATTTAAAAGATGTTCAATTAAAAGAAATACTCACTTTTGGCAGAATGAAGAGTAGAAAGGACGCAAGCAGGGGGCGTGTCCAGCCTGGGTTTCCCAGGGACAGACGCGGATGAGAATGGGGTGAACAGGAAGAGAGTGACACAGAAGACGCACCACGCCCAACCGTGCAAACCAATCCACGAGCCCGAGGGACGTTCGGTTCCCGTGAAGCAATGCTGGCATCTCTAGGAGTTCAGAGAGGACCCGACTGGACAGAGTTAGAACTCACGGGTAGGGGACTTCTGTCTCAAAATCAGAGCGCTAAAACAAAGAAAGAACCTTACGATATGCTCATCTTTCTTTTTCTCTGCCCCCAGAAACAGAGGCCACATGGTGTCACCAGGGAGCTCAGTTTTCCTTCTTGTTTCCACATCTTCTACCTTCACCACCAGCACTCATCTTTGGAGTTTCCTGCACCCGGTGACAAGGACAGGGAGAGCTCGGTGGCCTAGTGTGACCCCAAAGTGTCAGATCTGCTCACGACCCAATGCTTTGCTGCTCATCACGGAGTCTGAGCTCAATCAACCGCTTCTCCCCGCGCTGTCGGAAGTGTGAGCAAGGGCCTGACGCAAGCAGCTCCTGATCCAACCTCTGGGGCCCTGAGGGACAGGGGCCGACAGTCGGCCTCCGAAGGGAGGAAGCAGTAAGGGCAGTGGAGGAGCGAAGGACAGAGATCCGGGGACAAGGTCGAGCCTGGGGCGGCTCAATGCTCACCGCTGTTCTTTCTTTCCAGCAAGAGCGAGAATTCAAACTGATTAAGAGACAGTGCTGACCCCTGAGACAGGCAGAAATTAACTATGTAATTGCTAGGCATGCATCAGACCACAATACTCTTCCTTTCTTGGATGAAAATTTAAAAAACAAAACAAAGCACTTCATGATTTTTACTCATGACGATTTTGCTATAATATTCTGAATGGGTAAAAATTATGCCCGATATTTAAATAAAATATATTAAAGCTCATTCATAAAAGTTATTTATTTGTTTATACTGGTATTGCCTCCTCTTTAAAGCGCATCTTAATAACTTGCTGTGCTTATATACTACAACCTAAAATGAAATGAATGAATCAAAATCTTACGTTTATGCTTGTTACATCACAAAATGAGAAGAAAAATTAGTAAACATTCAGCATATCACTGTGGATGAATGTTAACACACTGCAGCTAAAATGTATGTATGATTTATGTCTATTTCATAATTTAAATTAGCTGCTTAATGATGCATGGCTACTATCTTCTCTTTATCCACATCCCGGTGCAATTTAATTTCTGGCACAATCAGAAGCATGCTTTCTTGTCTGCACATCTCTGGGAATATACGCCCTCAACTGAGGCTCAGGATGACGGTGAGTGCCGCTCCGACCCTGAAGTCTCAGGCCTCGTTTTACAGGAAGCTCGGTACCGGCTGCACCAAGGCACACTCCTGAAAGCTGCACGGAGAGGGGCAGGGTCTCTGGACTCCCGGACAGAGGAAGCATTACCGAACAGGGCACACCAGCTGGGGCTGTGTTCACAGAAGGAAGGGCTGGGAGGAGCCCTGGCCGGCACAGGACACACCTGCCTTCTCGCTCTCACTCGTTCTTGAACGCCCGCGGTAAATGCAGAAGCAGCTGGCGGAGGTACGTTCTGAATCTACAATCCTCACGGACCTCAGCAGGGACAGAAACCGGAGCTCCTGTGAAGCTGTGTGCTTTAGGGAACCCAGGAGTGGGAGCTCCCGAGAGATGGGCCTGTGGAGCCAAAGTGGGGTTTTGCCGGCTGCAGAGGGGACACCTGTGGACGCCCGCCGCCAGCCCCCGCAGCTGCAGGGGGCAGCCTCCGGGCCGGGGCTGGGGGCCGGGCTCCGCCTGCGTTCAGGCCGGGTGGGAAGCAACATTATTTTCTACTGAAGGGAAACAGAGCTGTTCCTCACAAGAAGATCATGACCTGAGATCATGACCTGAGCGGAAGGCAGAGGCTTAACCGGCTGAACCACCAGGCGCCCCATCCTGTCCTGTCTTGATTGTCAAAGCCAGCAGGCATAATTTATCAAGCAGAAATATGCCCAAACGTCCCCCTGGGCACTGCCCTTCACCCCTCCTTGGGCACCTTTCCATCAGACCCGTCAGAAGCGGCTACACAGGCTCACCTCCTTCTGGGTGGAAGTCTGTGCGTCGCCTGCCAGGGAAGGGAGGGAGTTCGAATGGTCAGGATGCGTTGATGAAAAAGGAAGTGGCTTGTTTGGGAGCTAGAGAAGTAGCCCCCGAGCGAGCAGGACAAGGCCGCACCCTGCAAACACGGCTGTATTTGCAGCACACAGGAGGACGTGGGGCTCATCCACAGCCGGGCTCGCACGGACACGGCCCACCCGCACCCCCCCCCCGGGGTTGGAGCATGGAAGGGGGAACGTTTGGGCATATTTCTGCTTGATAAATTAGGACGGACCTGCGCCAGACATGGCTCCCGCCGCGGCGGCCGCACAGACAGCACGGGCAGGGAGCGGCCTGCGCAGCCCGGGACCCGCTTCTTCCACCCGGGCCAACCCAGAAGGCCGGGCTGTCCTCACGAGCCCTGCGCCCGGCGGCTCCCGGTGCCGTCAGGTCCCCGCCCCGGACCAGACCGGCCACAGGCCGGGACGAAGTTTCCCAGGTCGGAGGGGGGCCTGCTGTCCCCTGTCCTGCCTCTGAGTGCGCTCGGCCCGGCTGCTGCACCCGCACTGCGCCAAGCCCACCAGTCCGATCTCCGCCCGGCCGCAGGTACTGAACCCCAGCTCTTCCATTCAGGCCTCCTCCACGAGGGGTGACGTCCGTTAGTCAGAAGGAGAAGCAGAACTACTGACACTGGGGAGGCTGAAGGGAGGAAAGCACCTGTGCTACGAACCTCCTGCAAGTCTGGGCAGACGCGGTCCGGCTCCTGTCACCCGCGGGGGGAGGGTGAACCCGATAAAGGAGAAAGCTTGCTCCTTCCCTGCGTCCCCTCCACGGAACCAGGACCTGCGTTTTAAGGAACAACAACACTGGAAGCAGTTGAGAAATGTGTTTTACTTCTGTCTCGTGTATTTACCTACTACTCGTGTGAACAGAGTTCTACGGCCGTCACGATCTTTACTAGTAACCAGGCCTTTGTACTCTCTGGCGCTGTTACTCTACCTTCTCCCGGACTCAGATTCTGTCTCCTGACAACCAGAACGTTCCCTTGTCATTCCCGGTTCGTCCCACACATGCTGACCAGCCGGGCTCACAGAGGGCGGCAGGGAGCTACAGCGTGTTCCTGACAAAGAACAGAGCACGACAAAGAGCCAACGCCATGGTCACCCCGTGTTCCCAGCCACTGCTCCCAGCATCCTGCACGCAAGACTGTAGAAAGAGTCGCCCTGCTGTCCTGGAAAGGGAGCCGGACACGGAGACGCCGATCACTTGCCCAGGGCCCTGCACGACTGAGCAGAGGGCAGCACGTCCCGGGAAGCCAGACGGCGAGCCCCGGGCTTCGGTCACTACGGCGGAAGTCCTCCCGAAGCTCTCGTACGCTTGACAGCAACGCGGGATGGGTTTCGACAGATCTACAAGGTTCTCCACCGAGAAGCACTTGCTCACCTCCACGTGGCTCATGCCCTCTGTGTGGCAGGCTCTCTGTCCTGCACTCTCCCCTCCCCAATCCTTGTTTCTTGCTCTCTGACAACTACCCTGTGCTGCAGCCCAGCGTCTTCCAAATGACGGCTGGGACTCGCTGGGGGACCGCAACCAGATTTTTAAGTATATTAAATCAGGACAGAGACCAGCAGACAATGGCATGAAGTAGTGTTGCAAGAATCTTTTGTTTTGTTTGTGTGTATTTGCGGTAGGTCAAGATATAAGATTATTGTTTACACGTAGCACAGTCAGAAAGTCTGAATAAAAACCACCACCCAGGTCTAATACCCAGCCTCACCGCCGCCCCTCAGCAGGTGCCCGAGAAGGGCTGTCGGAGAGTGAATGGCTGTGCAGTGGGGATGTCCGGGGAAGCGTGTTTGGAAAACTGCGTGAGGTCGTACTGTGAGTCAGGGCTCACTGCTAGGCTACTCGCTTGATTTTTCCAGACTGGATACATTAGGAAAACAGAGGACGCTATTCTGTGTGAAGCAAAGCAAAGCAAAATACACACGAAGGCGTAAGCATGACCAGCACCGTCTTACCCCTTCGCCCAGGGTACACGTGAGGGTAGAACTCGTAATAGAGATCGGGCTGGTCTAGATTTCCAAAGGGCTCGAACTCTACCTCAGCATTCTGGAAAAGGCCCAGCTTCACCAGCAGTGCCAGCCTCACAAACCAAAGCTAAAACACAAAATACAATTGAAACAACATTACCTACAAAGGTCAAGTTCAGAAACTCCTACTCCCTGTTAATTTGGTAGCAGAGCTTGATTTCCAGTATATTAAAACAAAGCCTTACATACACTCTGCTTCCTAGCACATTTGTCTAATTACGTGTTTATAAAAATTACTCTTGAGCTTAAGAAAAATGCTGTAAATGGTCTTGTCTGATTTGGCCTAATCCGCCAATCCTTGCTGAGGGGAGTGGAATCCAGAGGGCGTGGGCATGAGTGTGAAGGGAGGAACATGAGTCCCCGGGAGGAGGGGGAGGAGGGAGGGCGGGGTTGGGTGTGGACAGAGCAGTGTCCGGGGCGGGCACGGAAGGGTAGGAGTCGCCACAGCAGGAGGCAGAGGGGAGGCACCGGAGGACAGTGATGTGGCTGAGCAGTCAGCTCCGAGGGCCCAGCGGGGCTCCGGGGGCAGACCCAGAGTGGGGATCAGGAAAGGAAGACTAAGCTCATGTTGACATTAATTTGGGCTAAGAAAATCTATTTCTTGTTGTCATGTTGTTCTTAGCGGCATGAAAGGTCACATCCCTTCTGTGTCCCCACTTTATGACCAACCGAAGGGGCCGTACCTGTAAGGAGTCTGCCGTGTGGCTGGTGGGCAGCCCGCTCTTGCCGTAGCCTTGGCCGTGGGCGGTGAGAAGGCGCCCACACAGGTCAACCGCTGCCCTCCAGTTTTTGCAGCTCTGTAAGATACGGCAGGACACGTCACCAAAAGCACAGCCACTCCCACACCCAGTGCCTGCTGTGCTGGTACCCTGCTGACGGCAGGGCCACACCGCTGCTGGCACCGAGAACGCCACTGGCCAATGCCGCGTGGTTGACTAGGTAAGAGGGGCACGGAGCATGGGGTGCAGCTTGAGACGAGCAAATCCTAAGAACATTTAAATTTAACAACTGATAGAACAGAGGAAGGAGAATTTTTAAAAATTATTTTATTTTATTTAAATTCAATTAGTTAACATGTAGTGTACTATTAGTTTCAGAGGCAGAGTTCAGGGACTCATCAGCTGCATATAACACCCAGTGCTCATCCCATCAGCTCGTGTTAGAAAGCTCCCCCACCCCCACGACGGCTTTCCTTTTGTAGCCAAATAACTTTATAATTTTCATAAATTTAAAATCAATTATTTAATTCTATGCTATGTGCCAGATGTATTTCTTTGTATCTGTAAGAGCAACGTGTAACAATAGAATAAGTGGTTTTGCCAGCTTGACATAATCCCATTTTACCAACGTGAAGACAGACGGCGGACCCGGATGCTGGCTGATGACGATGGACTGGCCCTGTCTATCCTCTGCCCTGGGCAGCAGACAGGAGGGCCACCGGGGAAACGCACGGACAACGACCTCAGAGAGGACGCCGCACCTTCCAAGAAGCGAGGAGTGGATGCTCGCTGCCCATCTCCTTAGCACACTGGGCACTAATGCCTTTGCACGCCGTAGACGCAGCCGTATGCGCGTGTGGCGCACACACGGCCGACCACGTCAGGCTCTGGGGGCAAAGTGCTGGATGGACACACACCCCTGCATGCATTCATCTCGCGAGCTACCGAGCAAGGCAGATGTGAAACTTTTTTTTTCCCCCAAAAATGAGTGAAATCATTGTGTGTGTGCTCACAGTGCGTTCTGAACAAGAAGCTATGGGAGCACGTCACCTGGTGGCCGGACTTAACCTCAGGGAGTGGAAAGCTACTGGAGCCCAGACGTGAAGGAGGAGCAGCGGGGTCAGGAAGGGGTGGGACCCTCCAGGCTGAGGGGGGCTGCCTGAGTGAAGACCTCGTGTGCGTGAGGGATGGCACTCGATCCGGCGGCCGGCACGCGGCAGTGAGAGGGCGGGCGTGAGGATCAGAATGGGGATGTCACAAGGCAGGCCTCAGGCCGCGACACAGCCAGACTCCTCCTGAGGGGCTGGGGAGCCACGGAAGGGCTTTGGGCGAGGGAACGACAAGGTCCTGTGGAACACAGACACGGGAGCACGCCGCCCACCTCTCCCAGGTACTACCTCCGGCACGCACTGCTCCCTGCACCTGCCAGGCGGATCCTAAGTCGGGATGAGGACCCGGAGAGCACGGGTCCTGCTGCGGAGGGGCCTGTGAGTGGGGACCGATTCCCAGCCTCTCCGGACAGCAGCCCGGCAGGCCCCACGAGGGGAGTTCCTTGGGGCGCAGGCCAAGGCAGGTGCTTGTGCTTCTGGAGAATCATCGTAAGTGTGGCTTTGTGTATTCCTGCACCACAAATGTGAAAAAGTGAGAGCAAAAGTTATTTTGCCAAGTTTGAACCAATTCTACGTATAATATCTAAGCAGATCCAGTATGCAGGGGCAATTAATTATTGCTCAGGGCGGTCCTCCCAGGAAATGGCTCCAGCTGAGCGCGGGTAAGAGATCCCAGGGAGGAGCGCAGGCGGAGGGTCTGGCGGGCAAAGTCCTGGTGTAGTGGGCCGCGGGGAAGCAGTGAGGACGAGGGGCAGGTACGGGTGGGCAGTGTAGGCGCGGACAAGGGGCAGAGAAGGCCAGGCCGGCCTCTGCAGGCTTCCAAGAGCACAGGCAACGTGTCCTGCTCACATTCTGGAAACATCAGCCCCTGTCCCTGGGAGAGGGAAGCATGAAGCCCAGGGGCTGAGCAGCTGTCAGGCAAGCAGTGCCCGGGACTGGTGCTGGCGGTCTGTGTGTGGCCCACAGGCTGGGTCCGCCCAGTGCGTCTGCACAGTCTGGGAACCAGCCTCCTTCACGTGTCCGTCTGTCTGCAGCTGGTTCTGTGATCCCACGAGGGAGATGGGCAGTCACTGTGGAGCTAAGTAGCTGCCTCGGGCCGAAGACACTCCCCTGAGCCCTCCCAGGCCTGGCCGGCGCCACTGCTGGGGAGACTGTGGACAACGTCCCACCAGAGGCTCATGACGGGTCCTCAATGAGAAAGGGCAAGAAACAGAAATTTCTACAGCAACTTGACACGGTATTTGACGTCAAATGCAGTCATAACAAAAGGTGGGCTTGTACTTGTACATATTTTTCATATTATTAGTTTAGATGGAATTTTACAGAAGTTTCAGTCTGCTAAAGATGGAACAGTTAAAGGAAAACACCTGTCCCTTCCAGGCCAAGCTCGAAAAGCGTGGTTGCAGGTCACCTGTACCCACGGGGAGGGGTGCAGACACAGCAGAGGGACAAGGCCGGGTGACAATCTGACGTGGGGAGCACGGCGAGCGAGGCCGCAGGGTGGATCTGAGAGTGTGACATGCAGCCAGATGGCGGCAGCGGCAGGGCTGGTCTCGGAGACAGGGAAGGATGGAAAGGTCAGAGCTCGGAATTTGCAATTTGATAACAACAATGCTGAATTTGAGGGGCCTTTGAGAGGTTCAAGAGGAAAAGAAAAAGCAGCAGCTGCCGGGTGTGTGGGTCTGACGTTTGGGAGAGAGGCGTGTCTGGGGCAGTTG
>LNAC01000402.1:1334463-1353724 GCA_002007465.1 Ailurus styani | reverse complement strand
TGGGGGGTGGACCTGCAGGAGGAGGGTGTGGGCGAGAAGGGAGTCAGGCCCCGAGGCCGAGGCCGAGCAACACGGGGTAGCCGGGGAGGGGCAGGCCCGGGCATGGGGGAAGGGCGTGCGGAGCAGGGAGGGGACAGTGCTCAGGGTGCTGAAGAGGCAGGCACAGGGACATCAGACTCGTGGGCAGCCGACACCTGCTCCGATGGGGAGACGGGATGGGAAGTCACACTGAACGAAACAGGCGGAGAACAAGGAGGGGAATGGCGAGCCGGGGGACCCCGTGAAGTCTCGTCGCCAAGCTAATGGGGGTGGAGCGGACAGAACAGGTGCTTCTTCTGTGCCTACTTTTCACCACATGCTCCCTGTGTGTGAGACAGCAAGAGGAGGACCTTGCTGGACAAAGACCGACGGCATGCTAGAAAGAAAGGCTCATCGACAGCATGAGGACCCGGAGTCAGGGAAGGGTTCCGGCACTGGCAGGGCTGTCTGCCCCAGGGCCCCCAGATCTGCTCTACGCTGGGGCGGCGGGGGCACTCCTCCAAGTCCAGCCGGGAGTGCAGGCCGTGCTGGGGTTTGAAAGAAGCAGACAGTCTGAAAAGGTACTTGGAGCCAGAGGAGTCTAGAAGGCCGGGCACACCTGCGACGCTGAGGGTCCCTGGGGACGGGCAGCCAGCGTATTAGTGTCATGATGAGCACGAAGCTCGGATGCGGGACTTGTCCAGCAGGCTCAGGGGCCCAGCCAGGCCATCTGCGCGGACCTGACACCAGCAGGTGAAGGTCAGGGTTGGGAGCAAGGACAAGCAGGCCCCTCTGGCTACTACTACCCATGTGACCTCAGTGACTTACTACCCCATGACTTAACTGGGCCTCAGTCACGCCCTGGTGACGACAGCTGGCCGCCCCGGAGCTGGAAATGAGGGTACAGTTTGTGGGGAAGCTGGAACGGCTCTCACTCCTCCTGACCTCCTCCCCCAGCCAGCGGTCCACATTCACACCTGTCCCACCTGGTCATCCCGCTCGCCTCCAGGTCACGGCACCAAAGATACCCACCTACAACCTGGCTCACACCCGAGCTTCGTGACACCTCTCCTGCCCACGGTGAGCCCTCCTGCGCGTGATTTCCCGGCACACACACTCCTGCGGGGCGACGGCTCCCAAGGGGATGGAATTCGGTTCCTGGATAACAATAATTGATGGCCCTACTCAACAAAATCTTATTCCTTAGTACTCTCCTTCACTTGGGGCTCAGGGTCGAGGCGAGCAATTAGGAAACAAGGTGGAAAAATGCTGCTCAGGGGACTGATGAGGAAAGGGTTAAGAAACACTCTGAGGTACAATCAGTCTGTCTTGTCCACTCTACGCACGAATCAAGGACAGCCTGTCGTTCCCCATTAGCGTTAACCGTGTCCTGTCTCCCTCCAGGTCTGTCTCCCTCTAGGTGAGCTCTGGGGGCCATGGCCTTGCCGAGTGTGTGCTTTTTAACTTCTAAAAGTACTTCTTCAGCATTGTACCTTCCATGTACAGGTGCTCAAAAAATGGTGAAACAGTAAATTCACAGAACTACAAAAAAGTCGTAAAAAAACCCCTACACTAATAATGAAAGAGATGTAAAGGATAATTTATTAGTGAATGAGCTTTATTGGCCAAAAAAAAAAAAAAAAAGGCAGCAAATGCCATTGTTAGCCTAAGAAATGATAAAGGACAATTTTAAAGAAGATACAAGTTGGTGCTGACACGGAGACCCTGAAGCAAGGGTGTCTGCATGTGGCTGGTAAATGTACACAGGTGTAACCGTTCTGAAAAATCATACGTATTAATAGCCTCGCAACTGTCTTGTTCTCTCAACATTCATGCTAAAGAAATAATCACATATGTAGAGAAGATTTCTCTCCAAGGCAGCCCATCCCAAGGTTATTTGTCACAGTATCAGGTTATGCAGTAAAAAATATTTGTAAATCAGACACTTTGATATGAGACAATTCTTAAGATACGTTAAAAAGATACAAAATCACAAAGAGGTATAATAGGAAGTTCTGTTTAGTACATTCACAAATACACATGTAAGTATTCGTAGTCACACACATACTAGAGACCACAGACACATGGAAATGTTAACAGACGGTGGTCATATGCTCTTCCTGAATTAAGAACATGCTGTTTGGGCGCCTGGGTGGCTCAGTGGGTTCAGCCTCTGCCTTCAGCTCAGGTCATGATCTCAGGGTCCTGGGATCAAGCCCCTCATCGGGCTCCCTGCTCAATGGGGAGCCTGCTTTCTCCTCTCTCTCTGCCTGCCTCTCTGCCTGCTTGGCATCTCTCTCTCTGTGTCAAATAAATAAATAAAATCTATATATATAAAAGAACATGCTGTTTGTAAAAGGAGGAAGAGGGGTTTGTGAATGAGGACAGGCTGCAACGAGGGTGACTACACGCTCGCAGACAAGAACACCGTGCTGTGGCCGCCTAGAAATGGACGGTGTGTCCAGCGATCTCCGTCCTACACGGAGGGGACACTGCACGCCACTGACGACCGTCAACGGTGCTTTACGCAGGAACCGAGTTCATGCTTGTTGAAGTAATGCTCTGTAAACGAGATCAAGTGTGGAGGTGTAAGTTATGAAGTGTGGCTGCTGAAGCAGGAGCAAAGAGGTTCTGTCCTGGGCGGAGGATTTAGCTGTAGAAGGAGCTGCCTGACACGGTACCACCCCCGGTGAGCTCCAACGTGATCTATGACAGCCCTCAAAGGCACGCGGAATCTGTGTGCGTGCAAAAATATACAAATGAGAAAATCTGATCACGGATATTTATATGTTTTTGAAGCAAACATTCGTTACACAGTAAAGACTCCTGTCTTACTTTATGTCTGCTATGTACAGATACCCACCACTAATAAAACGTTTAAACGTGTAATAAAATTATTGGCAAGTACTCTGTGAATATGAAGTGCTCCATAAATGATTAAAAATAATAAAATGTATCATATAAAAAGCCTTAGCTCTTGCTACGATTTCATATACTAAGATATGTTTTCTATATCCCAAACTGGATCACAACTATCAAAAGTGAAGCCCAAACCTATCATCTTTCAATAAATGGAAATCTTAAAAAGCAGCTTCTTTTCTAACTGCGAAGAGAAAGCGGGACGTCTGTGCCCCTATTCCGGCTTCTCTCCACGACTCCCCGCAGGTGAGCGAGCCCAGAAGATGCACGAGGACGGGTGCGGCTCCGAAGCGGCCCAGTACCTGCCAGCCCGCCTTCCCCTGAACGCTGATCGTCTACGGATCATCTCAGCCAACTTACACTAACCCGACGGCCAGTTATCCCGGAGTCAGAATGACCTAATTCCTCAAGACAATGAACAGCAAGGGGCAGAGAGGCGGGTGCCTCCCTGCCCTCCTTGGCCGCCTGTTTGAGAACAAGGAGCCTGGGACAGAGGCGAGGGCCAGAGGGACCCAGACTGAACCCTGCTGCACAGGCTCGCCGCGATCCAGCGCCGACTCAGCACGGTTCCCTTCAAGACTAAGCTGGATGGGGGCGCCTGGGGGGCTCCGTGGGTTAGAGCCTCTGCCTTCGGCTCAGGTCATGCTCTCAGGGTCCTGGGATCGAGCCCCGCATTGGGCTCTCTGCTCGGCAGGGAGCCTGCTTCCTCCTCTCTCTCTGCTTGCCTCTCTGCCTGCTTGTGATCTGATCTCTCTATGTCAGGAAAAAAAAAGACTAAGCTGGATGTGGATTATCTTCTGGTTGGACACATGCTAGTAAATTCTCCTCATACAACAATTTAAAAAGGAAAAACAGGAAAGAACACAAGGAAGCTATTAGACAAGCTCACCATTTGCTATTTCTACTTCCCCAAGTAAATTTTGTCTCCTGATAAGAGAATACGAAGTATTTCTTTGTATATAATTCAAATTTACTTTGATATTTCAAAAAGATTTCCAGGGGCGCCTGAGCGGCTCAGTTGTTGCGTCTGCCTTCAGCTCGGGTCATGATCTCAGGGTCCTGGGATGGAGCCCCACGTCGGGCTCCCTGCTCAGCCAGGAAGGAGTCCGCTTCTCCCTCTCCCTCTGCCCCTCCCCACCCCCGCTCCTGCTCTCCCCCCAAACTAAAAAGAAAAAAATTTCCAGCCAGGACTATTTTTGCTCACATCAAGGGGGATCAACAAAGCCCCTAACTATCTTATCCACCAGGAGCCTGGCAGTAATGCGAGGCCCCTGACGGCTCCCAGAGGGTGCAGAAGTTTGGAGAGGGGCCACCTGCACAGGTGTGGGTCATCCCAGGATGACTGCGAAGGGATGGAGCCGAATCCAGGGCCAAGGAACAGAGGGACGCCCAGGCAGGCCTGCAGGACAGCTCTCCACTCTTCCGTGGAGAGCAGGGGAGCAGAGGAGCAGGGGAGGGAGGGCAGGCAGCCAATGAGCCTGCTCAGGTCAGATCTTGTTGCAAACATAACTAGGTTTTCAGGGCTGCCCTGGATGCAGAGCTGTGGCTTAGGGACGATCGGCTTATTTTCAAGCACTGACACAAGCTGGCCCATGACAGCCTTCGCACGTTGCTTTGATTGCTCAACACTGTTTTGGAAATTTACTTATACTGATGAACGTGGCTCTCCTGGAGGTATTTAACTGTTCCAGAGGATTTAACTGACTGTGTAACATAACTTCCTTTCTCTTGCTCAGTCCTGAGGTTTTCCCAGTAAAACTTCTGGCTAATACGAACACCACAGAACAAACATTCTTGAGCACGTCGCTTCATGTGCTGGTACGAGGGTATTTCTGAAGCACAGGACTGTGGTGGAAATGTGGGGGACAGGGGGACGGGGGGACAGAGCAGGGAGTCCAGCTCGCTCTCCCCCCACCACGGACGTCTGGGCCTGCCACGCTCATGTGGCCGAGACGTCCCACACTCCTGTCTTACCGACACTTCTGTGACTCCCACCAAGGATAAGCACTGTTCCGTGTCTGCAGGCTATGTGGTTTCTGCGAATGGCCTCTTCATATCAATTGCCTTTTTTCCTATTGGGCTGTTTTTGTTTCTTACTCATAGTTGGAAGGTATTAATGTGTATTAATGCTCACTTTAAAAAAATATTTTTTATTTATTTCAGAGAAAGGGAGAGAGAGTGAGAGCGAGCACAAGCAGGGGGAGGCGCAGAAGGAGAAGCAGACTCCCCACTGAGCAGGAAGCTGGACCCTGGGCTCGATCCCAGACCCTGAGATCATAACCTGAGCTGAAGGCAGACGCTCAACTGATTGAGCCACTCAGGCGCCCCTGTGGCTCACTTATTAATACTGTTTATGGTGTTTTGGTTGTATACAATTTCCAAGTTTTAAAGTAGTTAAATTTATTCATTTCTCCCTGAAAGGTTTAAGAAATGCTTTTCTACCCTGAGTCATTAAGAATCTACTCTTTTCTGGAATTCAAAAATTTTGTTTTAATTTATTTGGAATTTCTTTTTGTGTGTGCTAAGGGATAGATCTTTTTAACTTTTCCCACTTGACTATCCCAGGAGTTCTGTACCATCGCTGATTAGTTTCTCCTTTTCCTAGTAACCTGCTCTCTCTACAGAAGCGTGTGTTTTGGGCTCTGTCCTGTCCCACTGGCCCCCGTGTGCTCTTGTCACTCCCTGACCCACTCCGGCCCCCGCCCAGCTACCATGGCAGAGACGTGGTTCCCACTGCAGAGTCACTCTTCTGCAGGGTCTGTCCCTGCACGAGCTTCCACGCAGGCCCGGGGACATCTCCCTGTTCAGGCACGCTGAGCACGTGCCTGTGAGGGGGTGTGGGCCATGGTTTCTCTCTCCGGCCTCCAAGGGGCATGGCCTCAGCTTTCTGATGTCTCTTTTCTGCTCCTCGGACTTGCCCGAGTGATGACAAGGACAAGCAGGGCGGGGGCCTGTTAACAGAAACAGGCCGGGGGAGGCCAGGGCTGGCCTGTGCCCTGTGAGGTGGGAGGAGGTCTGAGGGATGGCACGAAGGAGCCTCTCTGAAGGACAGGCCAGGACGACCCGATGCGTGGAGTTCTAGTGGCTGGTGCTCCCTTCCGTCCAAACAGCGGGACCTCACCTCAGCAGCCCTGTGAGCCACGGCTTTGGATTACATGCTGCCTATTTGAAATTATAATTATGTATTTTCTCAGAGTGCTTTTTGCTATTTTTATCCCATTCTTTTCCACCTTCTAGTCCCCTTCCTGGTGATCCTCTCCATTTCCATAGATGTCAGAAGTATTTGGTGAAGAGATTATTTTTATAATTACAATTTAAAGCATACCCTGTAAAACTTTAAGCTCTGTAGAGAAAAATCTTATGAAAATCTCATAATTACTGGAAATGACATGTTGAACTCTGATAACAAAGTTAGTTTGGTATGAGAAAAAAGATCTAAACTTAAATAAATGTTACTTTTTTTTACACTAGGAAATAAGATATAACCCATCTGAAAAACTGAACACAGGCATTCGACAACTTCTAAAAGATGAGAAAAATAGCCCAGAAAAGTCACTCAAGTAACTAATGGTATGTACATAACTTTTCCCCATCTACGACTCAAAAGGAATCATGAACTCTATATATGATACCATTAAAGTGATTAAAATGTCCTTCTCCACAGGCTGTGACATTCATTTCCCTGAAAAATTACAATCTTAGAATGCACTGACGTTACTTAGGGAAATGCATTTCAAAACTCTTTCCTAATCTTAAAGAGGACAGGAATTATTTTAGAACATAATTAAAATACTACAGCAAGGTAATTTTTTTATAAATACATTTTCCACCTTAAATAGATCTCCTTGTTAGGACTCTAAAAAAAATCTCTCCTGGCGTTATGTATTTTCAGTGGAAATGAAAAAACCTTAAGCCACCGTATATATTTATTAACACCACAAATAATCAAAGAAGGTAAAAAGATTGCCTGTGGAACAAATTAGTTACAAGAACTGTGTGTGGCTTCGTGTGTACTTTTTCAACTGGTCATTATAGGGGCACCTGGGTGGCTCAGTTGGGAGAATCCGCGACCCTTGATCTCGGAGTCCTGAGTTCGAGTCCCACACGTGGAGCAGAGTTGACTTAAAATAATAAAAATCAACTGGTCACTACACAGTGCCCCTCCAGTGCAGCTGACCCTCGTGATGACGTATCACAGCAGCTGCTTCAAGGCCAAACCAAGGCAACAAGAACCCTCCCGACAACGCGGGAGCCCGCTCACGGGACGAGCGCCACACGGCCATGGAGGTGCTCGCCTGTAAAGACCTATCACGTCATTAACCCCTCCCGACAACGCGGGAGCCTGCTCACGGGACGAGCGCCACACGGCCATGGAAGTGCTCGCCTGTAAAGATCTATCACGTCATTAACAAATGATAGAATATACAGATATTTAAAAACTAGGTGTTTCCCATCCCTTTTAAAACCAGACTATCTCTGGGGCGCCCTGGCTGGCTCAGTCAGCGGAGCACGCAACTCTTGATCTCCGGGTGTGAGTTCGAGCCCTACACCGGGTGTGCAGATAGATTAAAAAAGGAAAATCTTAAAAAGAAAACCAAACAAAAACCAAAACAAAACAAAAACCACCAAAAAGCCAGACTATCTCTGTATCTTTCCTTCCCAAAGCCTCTTAGTCATAGCAATAATTCCAGAATCACTTCAGTAAAAGAAAGCCAATGAAGCATCTGATTTATGTTTACCAAAAAATTAAACTTTAATCATTTTTTTTAAAAAAAGATCTTATTTATTTTACAGAGCATGAGAAAGCAGAGGGCGGAACAGGGGGAGAGGGAGCAGCAGACTCCAGCCCAATCACGGAGCCCGACATGGGGCTCGATCCCACGACACTGAGATCATGACCTGAGTCAAAATCAAGAGCTGACTGCTCGGCTGACTGAGGCACCGGGGTGCCCCTAAACTTTTACTGTTTTTCGTATATCTGCTCACCACCTAAACAAATGACTCTTATTCACCTTTTGGAGGACATACACTTCTCTAAATATGATGAGAGGTACCAAGGAAAAAGGCAGTTATGGGGGGCATACAGATACCCGGGGTTCAAAGACTGTCAGAAACATCTACCCGTTCATGTTAACATGCATGTAGTTCAGATAGTTTCCTATCTTAGTTTCCTAAGGAAACTAATTAGAAACTAACAGTTTCCTATTAATATTTGGGGCTGTATCTCTGCCCATAGTCACGCTTACTCCTAGTAACGAACAAGGATTTTTGTGTGCATTTTTGGTGAACTGACCCATTCAATAATAAACCCTTTATACCAAGTGGAGAAAACAGAGTATGAAAAAAAAACACATAAAAATAAAAATTAGTTGTCTTTAGTTGTAATATCTGATGAAGCATATGTAATCAAGGTATATTCTGCTTCAAGTAGTAATTTAATCATTTAAAATACTGGCTTTTTAACTAATCGGACTTAAAAGTATGTTAATTGGATGCTTTTTGCTACACAGGACTGGTATCTAATTCAACAAAACTTTATGGACACGCAAGGATTTAGATAATGCATTCGAGTAATTAAGGAAAATACGACAGAGAAAGGCAGGCCTTCTAGAAACAGCAATACTGAAATCAAACCCATCGTTACTTACGATTAGCTGCTTCAACCCCACGAAAGTCTGCTCCACGGACTCGGCATGTAGGACCTGTCTCTTTGCCGCCGCTCTCTCACCCAGGAAGCGGAGCATCAGGTCTTTAACTGCGTCCCCCTGGAAGGAATGGAAGGAAAATACGTCAAGACAATAAAATGTTAATTAAACTCAGCTAAGCAGAACCCATAACTAAAGGAAATTTCTTTTCCTCCATTGGTGTATGGAGGTTACAACGTGGTCACAGTTCAGTCAAACTTCAATCACGCAGATGCTCGAGCTTCACCACCTTTAATAAAATGGGTATTTTAGAACCGTGCCTTCTTTCAGAAGAAAGGGTAAATCGCCAGCACCTGCACCGGGCAGACACGAGAGACGCGCTGAGCCGGGAGGGGGATCCGGGACCCAGGGCCGGCTGGGGGGGCTGTAGTGCGCTGGCCTCGGTGATCCGCCAGTTTGCCTGGGTCTCTGGGAAAGCCCCCGGGACCTGGCTGAGGCCTTCCTTCCAGTGCTGGGTTCACCCCCAAGGCCGGAGAAAAAACAGTGCCCCCCGCCCCCTGCCCGCAGGTCCTCTGCCACCGGCTCAGCCAGGCCCCGGCACAGAGGAGTCACTCTGTGGACTGACCGGGAAGCGCCCGGCCGGGCCTCTGCACGGAGAACCCCTGCCGCAAAACCCGACTCCTCAGGTTCAACGCCCCCGCGGACAGGGCGCGAGGATGGGTACATGGAACCCACAGCACAGGAGGGAAGGGGGCTGGCGAGGATGTGGATGAAAGGGACCGCGCGCACAGCCAACGGGAACCGACGGTGCGGCCACCGCTGGACACGATGGACGTTCCTCGGAAGGTCAGAGATGGAACCACCATACGCCCCGCGATGCCACTTCTGGGTGTTTCCCTGAAGGACATAAAACATGAACTTGAAGGAGACGTCTGCCCCACGCTGTTCCCAGTCAGGACGCGAAAACAAGCCACGTGTCTGTGGCCGGATGGACAGATAACGAGGCGGTGTCTGCAGAGGGGAACAGTACTCAGCCACAGGAAAGAATGAAGTCTTGTCACGTTTCAACGTGCAGGGACCTTGACAAATCCTGTATGACCTCACTTCTATGTGGAATCTTAAAAAAACACAGACCAAAAACCCAAACAAACTCACAGATAACAGGCGTGGGGAGGGGAACAGGCAGAATGGGAAAGGTGGTCAGAAGTGCCAACTTTCGGTTACAGAAGGAGGTCCTGGGATGAACGCACAGCAGGCAACCACAGTTAGTGACACTGCGTGCACAGGGGCAAGTAGCTAAGACAGTCCCTCTTACAAATTTTTATCATGAGAAAAGTAATTCTAGAATACGTACAGTGAGGGAGGTTAACTAGACCTATCGTGGTGACCATTTTGAAATATCTGCTAATACTGAATGTTATACGCCTGAAATGAACACAATGTGCATCAATTACACCTAGATAAAAAAAAATTTAAAGAAAGTGGAACCAAACACAAGGGAAGATGGAAGGGGGGTGCAGAGGACGAGGCGCTGCGGCGCGGCCGGCAGAGGAAGGTCATCAGTGGCTGCGGCGGCCGGCAGAGGAAGGTCACGAGTCGCTGCGGCGGCCGGCAGAAGTGCCACCTGGGGGAGCTGGGGACTAAGAACCCTCTCCGCCTCAGCGAGCAGGACGCCCGCTTCCGGCCGCAGGCCGCTGAGTGAGAGCAGAGCAGGGCCACCGGAGCACACGCGACTGAGGCCGGAGAGGAAAGCAGTGTGCTCACGCTCCCTGCAGACTCGGCAACCGCACCGCCCCTTCCTATTGTTTTCCTACCCTCGGTGCAGGCGTGCAAGGTGGATCTTTCTCAGTCCCAGGACGCGGACACTTAAAAACACCAGCCTGTGGGGAGTGGTGCAGGAGAGGCGGAAAGGTGCTGCAGGGCTCTGCGGCGGCCCTTCACAGAGAAGGGGGAGCGGCGGCCTTGGCAGGGGCGTCCAGGTCACCAGCCGGTCCAGCCCGGTGCTCCGAGCCCGGTGCTCCAAGAGGCCAAGCCGCACCTCTCACTTACAAGGCAGGGAAAATCTAGAAGCAGCAGTTTGATGATTTTGTGCTTTCAGAGCGTGAGATGAAATGCTTCCAATACTGGAGCCACTGAAGGGGCCAACTGGTCTAGGAGGGACAACTGAAGGGCAGAACAAAAAGAGCTCAGCCATATGGCTCCGCACAGCTTTGCAGGGACGCAACTGCTACTAGACAAAGGGCTTTATCTGAGTGGGAGGAGCTGTGGGCCGGAAGGGCAGAATCCCATCTCCCTGCAGCAGAGGGAGGACCAATTTAATTCCTCCACCCGGCAACATTCTCTGTTAATGAGGCCACACTGCAAAAATCTTTTGCCCTTAAAAACCTCTGCTGGTGAACGTTTTCTTCACCACAGGAGTTCCTGACACAGGAGCGTTTGTAGGGCTGATAAACATCTCACCCGTGAAAGCCTGGGATGGGACATGTCTTCCTGCAAAACTACCCTAGCTGTCACTGAGCTGGGGGGACTACGGCCAAGGGGTCCCGACACCTGACTGCACAGCCTCCTATGGTCACTGGAGGGGGAGCAGATTTCTCCCACTGTGGCACTTTCTCAGAGCGATGGTGCTGCCCTCCGGCGGGATCTGCCTGGAACCCCTGGACCCCTCCAAAGCAGCAACTGCTCAGTGAGGGACGAGCACCCCCGAGGCCAGAGCAGGAAATGGGGGGAGACAGCTTGGGAACAGGCCAGGACTCAGGCAGGCAAGGTGGAGGATGCCTGTCCCTACAACCCCCCACCCCGAGTCAGAGGTGTTTATGCAAGAGCAAGGGGCTGACCTCGGCTCAGAGAGGGCCGTGGGCCTCCACCCATCCTGCAGTGTGGGGACAGTTCAGCAGTCCCTTCCTGAGTCTAAGGGACAAAGGCAAAGTGGAAAGCAGAGCAGCTGATTCACAGCATGCCGGGTTTATTGTCTGGGAAACGGGGAGCCACAGTGGTCACGGGGCAGTGGTCTGAAGAGACAGTGGGCCCCGTGCCTGACCCGGCGCACATGGAGCTTCCTGGCACGGCCCCGGTGGAGGAGGTCCGGGAGCACGCGACCCTCTAGCTCCCGTGTTTCCACTCTCCCAGCGTAAGCCAAACCTCCTGAACACGCAACATCAAAGAAACAAAAACGAGGCAAACCCCCAAACTGGTGGAATGTAAAACGGTGCAGCCATCCGGAAGACAGTTTGGACATTCCTCAAAACGTGAACCCCTGGGGCGCCTGGGTGGCTCAGTCGGTTGAGCCTCTGACCTGTGGTTTGGGCTCAGGTCATGATCTCCGCGTCCTGGGATCCAGCCCATTCGGGGTTCACTGGGGAGTCTGCCTAAGACTCTCTCCCTCTGCCTCTCGCCTGTGCACGCACATGTGCACACATGCTCTCTCTCGAATAAATACATCTTACAAAGAACGAACCCCAGAGTTGCTATGTGACCCAGCAGCTCCACTCCGAGCTACGCGCCCAAGAGAAATGGAAACGTGACCACACAGAAACTTGTTCATGAATCTTCATAAGCAGCATTATTCTCAACAGCCAAAAAGGGGAAACAAACCAAATGTCCATCAAGGGATGAACAGATGAAATGTGGAATATTCATGAACTGGAATATTACTTGACAATAAAAAGTGATGAGGTGGGGATGATACACACTACGAAACGGACGGCTCCTGAAAACATCATCCTCAGTAACAGAGTCAGTCACGCGAGACCACACGTCGCGAGACTGCGCTTGTACGAAACGTCTAGAACAGGAGAATCCACAGAGACAGAGAGATTAGTGCTTGGCTGGAGCCGGAGGAGGGGGCGCGGGAGATGGGAAGTGAATCTGAAGGGGGTTGGGCTTCTTTTGAGATAAAAACGTTCTAAAAATTGACTGTGGTGATGGCTGCACAATCCTGTCCAAATGCTAAAAACCACTGAGTTGAAGCTGAATGTGTGAACTGTATGGCATGTGAACTGTATTTTCACAGAGCTGTAAAAACAGAACAAATCTAACCCTTTTATCGTGTGAGGCCCCAAACAAGTCGGAATCCGAGAGAGCGCTCCAACAAGGCCAGCTGTGGGCGGCTGCCACAGAACGGGCCTCCCCACGTCTTCCGGGGCCCGTCCTCACGCTTCCGCTCAGCTCAGCGAACTCGGCGAGGACTGGGTGCGAGGGCGGTGAGCAGAAGCGGCACCAGGACTGGACTGTCCTAACGTGAGGAAAGGGAAGAAGCAATTGCTTTCAGACCCAGTGGAGGGCTGGGGTCTGAAGATGGGAGACATGACTTGGACCCCTGGATTCAAAGCCACGTCCGGAGCACCATGTGAAGAGGAGTCCCGAGCAGGGCGCGGTGAGCTTGCTGAGGTGAGGAGACAAGGGCGGGAATCTGAGAGGCCGGGGTGGCTGGAGCACTGGGAAGGAGAAGCCCGAGTCCACTGCTGGACGCCACGTGTCCGCGCACAGGGGATGCTCTCGAAGGGCAGGCGAAACGGCAAGGATGCTGAGCACTTTTCAGAGCTCACACAGGCCGAAAGATGTCAAGTTTATGCCAATTGCTGTGGAGCACTGTCTACATGAACGCTGATGCTTTCAGCAGATGTCAGAAAGGCCACCCACGAGCACAAGCTGCTCTGACTTCACCCTAAGCTTAAAAACAAACCTGAAGAAGATCAAGTCAATCTGCATATAACATACCGGCCGACCAGAATGACTAACTAAGGCTAATGCTGAAAAAGAAAAAGCTGGGGGCATCACGTTGCCTGATTTCAAGCTTTACTACACGGCTGTGGTCACCGAGACAGCATGGTGCCGGCACAGAAACAGACACACAGACCAACGGAACAGAGTGGAGAGTCCAGACATGGGCCCTCAACTCTATGGTCAACTAATCTGCGACAAAGCAGGAAAAAATACCCAGTGGAAAAAAGACAGTCTCTTCAATAAATGGTGCTGCGACAATTGGACAGCTACGTACAGAAGAATGAAACTCGACCATTATCTCACACCATACAGAAAGTGAAACTCAAAATGGATGAAAGACCTCAAAGTGAGGCAGGAATCTATCAAAATCCTTGAGGAGAATATAGGCAGTAACCTCTTCGACATCGGCCACAAAAACTTCTTTCAAGACACGTCTCCAAAGGCAAAGGAGACAGAAGCAAAAATGAACTTTTGGGACTTCATCAAGACAAAAAGCTTCTGCACAACAAAGGAAACAGTCAACAAAACAAAGAGGCAACCCACGGAATGGGACAAGATATTCGCAAATGACACTACAGTCAAAGGGCTGATATCCAAGATCTATAAAGAACTCCTCAAGCTCAACACCCAAGAAACAGATAATCATGTCAAAAGATGGGCAGAAGACATGAATAGACACTTCTCCAAAGAAGACATACAAATGACCAACAGACACATGAAAAAATGTTCATCATCACTAGCCATCAGCGCAACTCAAATCAAAACCACACTGAGATACCACCTTACACCAGTTAATATGGCCAAAATCAACAGGACAGGAAACAAGTGTTGGAGAGGATGTGAGAAAGGGGAACCGTCTTTCACTGTTGGTAGGAATGAAAGTTAGTGCAGCCACTTTGGAAAACAGTGTGGAGACTCCTCAAAAAATTAAAAATAGAGCTACCCTATGACCCAGCAGTTGCACTACTGGGTATTTACCCCAAAGATACAGATGTAGTGAAAAGAAGGGCCATCTGTACCCCAATGTTCATAGCAGCAATGTCCACAATCGCCAAACTGTGGAAAGAGCTGAGATGCCCTTCAACAGACGAATGGATAAAGGAGATGTGGTCCATATATACAATGGAATATTACTCAGCCATCAGAAAGGATGAATGCCCAACTTTTATATCAACATGGATGGGACTGGAGGAGATTATGCTGAGTGAAATAAGTCAGGCAGAGAAAGTCAATTATCGTATGGTTTCATTTACTTGTGGAACATAACGAATAAAATGGAGGACTTTAGGAAGAGGAAAGGATAAGTGAATTGGGGTAAATCAGAGGGGAGATGAACCATGAGAGACTGTGGACTCTGAGAAACAAGCTGAGGGTTATGGAGGGGAGGGGGGAGAAAGGATGGGTGAGAATTGTGGT
Source organism: Ailurus styani (assembly GCA_002007465.1). Lineage (NCBI taxonomy): Eukaryota > Metazoa > Chordata > Mammalia > Carnivora > Ailuridae > Ailurus > Ailurus styani. Next base: position 1,339,001 of record LNAC01000402.1, on the reverse strand, counting down.
GGGTATTAAGGAGGACACGTNGAGAAAGAGGCGGGGGGTTATGGAGGGGGGGGGGGCGGGGGGATGGGTGAGCCTGGTGGTGGGTGTTAAGGAGGGCACGGATAGCATGGAGCACTGGGTATGATGCATAAACAATGAATCTTGGATCACTGGAAAAATAAAATTAAATTAAAAAAATAAAAAATAAAAATTAAAAATGGAATTGACATAAATGGCTTCTGCGGACTAATTAAAGCTGAGAACGTGGAGCTGGGAGAGCTGCAGGAACAGGCGGATCCTCGGCTTCCTGGGGGCTCCTGATGCGGGGTTTCCACACGGACTGTGTGGGCTTCCCTGACGGGATTCCGGTGAAATCCAGCTGCAGGAAGGGTGAGGGGGAAGGCGAGAACGGGGGAACAGAATGAGAGAGGGGCGGTGGAAGGGTCCAGTCTCCAGGTGTGTGGGCCAGGTTTCTCGTTCTGCTGGGACGGGCTGGAGGATTCTGATGCCCGCGAGAGGGGCCTGAACCCGTCGCCTTCCCCACCCGGACGCCCTCACCACTGAAATCTTGCTGCTTCTAGTTATTCCCTTTTCCTGTTTCTGTCTCTCTAGTGAACAAGCACCACACAAACGATTCTCCACTTCCATTCCTTACTGGTTCTGGAAAGTTCCGAACTACCATTTCCCCACTTTGCTCCTTTGAGGACAGAGGTCACGGACAACCACAATGAGCTGCAAATGCCTGTGTTCTCCTTCTGATGCCACTCGAGTGGAATGAGGTGTCATGTGCTCACCTTCCAGCTTCTAACTTAGCTAAGACTCCCACAGACGTCACTACATAGAGAAACAAACTAAAATCTCAAGTTTTATCCCCCAGGGAGGTAATTTTTAATGAGGTGAGCAACCTGGAGAAAAACTGTGTTTTAGAAAGTTGATTGAGAACAAACAACTCTGTAGTAATAATAGTGACAAAGGGGGAGCTTATTAATGAGTAAATTCAATACACGGTTTCAACAGCTTGGTGTGCCCAGAAAGTTAACACAGACGCCAATCTCAAGTCTTCTGGCAAATAAATACAGTGTGTCGGTTCAAGGTCAACCACACGTTTTCCTTTCTGTCTTGGGAATGGTAACACACAGATGAAGAGACACCAGCGAACACACGTCTCGCACACCGGTCACGCGGGAGAGTCAAAGGTATTCTGGGAACCATTCTTGGGTCAAACTTCCGTCTACCACGAGGTTCCCCCAACAGCCACCGTGAACTGCAAGAGGTACTGTGGACATTCCCAGAGGAGTGAAGGACGGGAAGGCAGGCAGGCCGGGGCCTGGTCGGGAGCTCCCTAACCCTCACTGACCCGTGCGGGGTCCTGACTTTCTCACGGGCGGCTGTGTGCGACAGGGGAGGCACATCACCGAAGCTTGCAAGCCACAGCGGACCTACAACGGGGCCTGTGTCTGACTCAATCTGGGGGAAACCAGCCCTGAACTTGAGCGCTTGCTTCCTGACTCGAGAAGGGCCGACATTTGGGGCAGCACGGTATTTCTGGTCTGACACCAACCAGCCTGCAGGCTCCTCAGCATTCTTGGCGCAACCATGAAATGTCGGGTGCTCACCCCAGACCCCTTGGCAGCCAGAGTGAAGCACCTCTACTCATCTTGAAACCCCTGGGCAAAGTCATTTCCATGGCAACCTTCCAATTTCCCGTTGTAACGGGGGAAGCAAACTGCAAAGAGCAGACAGTGTGGCAGGACAGTGCTGACAGGCCAGTCCCACCGGGCCTGCAGGAACACAGCCGCTGAGCACACAGTACCCCAGAAACAGGGAGGGAAGAAACAGGGAGTCTAGTAAAGCCCCCCTCCCCTCGGCGGGTAGAGTGGGTACAGACAGGGCTAGGGAAGGGTGGGGAAGCAATCTGTGAGTACGTAAGTCAAATCCTGCACGTCCAAGTATCCCCTGAACTCAGAGTCCATAACCGGAATTCATTAACAAGATCCTGCAAAAGTAAGTTTACGATCAGTATATTTTGCTTGAAAGAGCAGCAAAGGACGCCTCACCCAACGCCTGGCGAACAGTAAGTGCACAATGTGTGTTTGGTACCTGAATGTACTGTCAAGACTGCCACGTGAAGTGTCCGGAACTCCTGGGCTTGCATTTCTAGGTCCCCAGGAAAGAGCTGACAGCTCCGCGTTCGAGCGTGGCCCTTCCCTGGGGCTCAGCAGTCCAACGCCACACATCACACACCCCACACACCGGGCTTTTGGACCAGCCACGTGTGTGCGGGCGTGGGGACCCGCTTCCCCAGAAAGGGCCGCTGGAGACAGGAGGGCAGAGATTCGCAGGACACAAGGCCAACCCCCCGGGCCGGAGCGGTGCCCCCCACCAACCCACGCACTGGGCTGGACAGCAACTCTGCAATCACCTGCGGCCGGCCTCCCGTGCGCTCACGTCATAGGTACGTGTTACCCGTACTTCTAAACATTCTTCCCGAACTATGCACGCCCCATGCCACCTGGTACCCAGGTTTTCAAATCTAACAGTAAGATATGAACCTCAATAAAAATTCTGCTGTATCATCATTTTTAAACATCTTTAATTTTTTAAAAAAGATTTTATTTATTTGAGAGTGTGTGCATGAGCAGAGGGTGGAGAGGGGCAGAGGGAGAGAGAAAGAGAGAGAGAGTAGATTGCCTGCTGAACAGGGAGCCCAGGAGCATGATGTGGGGCTCGGACCCAGGATTCTGAGGTCAGGATCCGAGTCGAAGGCAGAGGCCTCACTGACTGAGCCACCCAGGCGCCCCTGTATCATCATTTTTAATACTTACATTAATATCCCATTGTACAGATGAGGCAAATGTATTCAACCAGCCTCTTGATAACTGGCTTTCGGATCGTTTCAGATGCTTTGCAGTGCTAAACCACACACTCTGACAGGCACCCCAAAAGCTGGGTATTTGTATACCAGTGACATTATTCCCTTAAAAAAAAATTTCTAAGCCTGGGATTTCTGGACCAAATAATATGCACATTTGGATGCTGATTTAAAAACTTTACTTAAAAAAGTTTGTACTGATTTATGGTCCATCACGGTTGCCTGAGACAGGTCATTTTCCCACACTTCAGCAAACATGGAATAATCCTGAATGAAATGCCTAATTAGGTAACAGAAAATGGAGCCAATCTTATCATCTTTGATTGCTAGACCGAACTTTTCTCTGTCACTATTTTTACATAAAACATTGAAATATTTCTGTGATTTGTTACTTTGTGGGGCCATCCACATTTTTCTTAACGAGTCTATAAAACTCTATATCAAGCATGTAATATGCTAAACTCCCCAGATTAAAATAAAAAAAGGAACGGGGGACTTATCATTTGCTGAAGCTTACATGTCACAAATAACCTGACCACACGCAGTTCACAGTTACATCAGAGAATTATGATGTAACTATCTACCTTGCCGGCATTTACTCCTAAGACTTTGACTAGTGCCTTAATACATTACATCGGGGAAATCAACGGAGTTCCAAATTAACTGGAGACGTAACACAGACTCTCCAAACGAGGATTTTAGCAATTGCTGAGGAATGAGGACTTTCCAGTGGGGACTTTCATCCCTTGAAAGGTGTGTGTGAGTGTGTGTGCGTGCATGCACACCCCCCCCCCAAGTGAGGGGGTGAGGGACAGAGAGGGAAAGCAGAAAGAGACGAAAGGGGACTGGGGGTGGCCGCCGGGGAGTCCTGCCACCAACGTCCCCAAGGCCGGCCGGCACGTACCTGGATGTTGTCGAACTTGAGGCCCGGCATGGTGAGGTTCTCCTTGTCTACGAACACCGTGCTGTACTGCTGGGTGGCTACGGAAATCAGGATGTCCCTGGTCGCCTCCCCGGGGAGCCAGGCGTCACTTCTGCGGTCCATCTCGCTCATACTCAGGGCCGTGGCGAAGGGGTCCTCGCTCCCCGCAAACACAGCCTGAATCTGCGAGAATGGCTGTGGAGACTGCGCGATTTCTAGAGAGGCTGTGGAGACACCCGCTTCTGGCTTCTCGATTGCGGGGGAGCGACACGGCTCGGTGGCAGCTGGGGACCTGTCTCCCCGTGGGGCGGAGAGCGAGGACAGTTTTTCCGGGGCTGGAGAACCGGCGTTGGGGTTACTCACGGAGATGAACGTGGACGTCGTGAACGAATCGAAGAAGTCCGAGGCCAGGGAATTTGTGTTGGCAGGATCGCCGAAAAACTTGCTCAGGCTGGGGCTCGGCTGCACCGCCTGGGGGGGCGTCCTGGCCACCGGCTCGCTGGCGCCACCAAAGCTCGGCGACTTGACCATCTGCGACTCGAAGCCGTCCCGTGGGAGGAGCGGCGGCTGCGTGCGGCCGGGCAGCGTCTGGCTGAAGATGGTGCACACGGGGATGGGCTCCTCGGGCGGTGGTGGTGGCCTCGGGGCCGGGGTGCCCGCCGGTCCCTCCGCTGCGTCCCCCGGGCCAGGGTCGTCCGCGCCGAGCTGTCCCGCGGCGGGGGCCCCCCCGCGCCGGCCGGGGGCCGGGCCGGGGGGGGGGGGCCC
>LNAC01000402.1:1284461-1321318 GCA_002007465.1 Ailurus styani | reverse complement strand
CTCCCCGCGCGCAGCGCCGGTGCTGCTGGGGGCCGGTCGGTAGCGCTCCGCGCGGGGAGCCCCCCGAGTACGGTGCCCCCCGAGTACGGTGCCCCCGAATATGGTGTCCTGGGGCGCGCAGCCCCCCGGGGCCGGTCCGGGGCGGGGAGCCCCCCGAGTACGGTGCCCCCGAATATGGTGTCCTGGGGCGCGCAGCCCCCGGGGCCGGTCCGGGGCGGGGAGCCCCCCGAGTACGGTGCCCCCCGAGTACGGTGCCCCCCGAATATGGTGTCCTGGGGCGCGCAGTCCTCCGGGGCGGGGCGGGGCAGGCGCCGCAGCTGTGGGGCCTTCTGGGCGGGGCGAGTTGCCAAGATAGACGGAAAGTCCTCTAGGACCGGTCCCCGCCCCCCATGTTGACGTCTCACGTGACCATGGCAAATGGATCAAAACTTAGAAACTGTTCACACGGGTGCAGTCCTGTGAACGGAACCACAGACTCTCCTCGGATCTCAGCTCTTGCCCGTTCGAGTCCTGTTTTTCCTCACCCTGTGCTCTGCGGTGCCTGCTCCCCGTGACCTTCACGTAGTAGGTGCTCAGCGCGGACTGGACACGGATGGGTCCCCAGCGTGTGAGCCGTGCAGCGGGAGAGCGCGTGCGGTTGAGCAGGACCGCGGGGAAGGCGGTGGGCAGCGCGGAGGAGCGCGGGGCCGGGGTCGGGAGGAGCTGCAAGGGCAGGTAGCTCGCATGTGCAGGTGCTGATCGAGCCCCGTACTGGTTTCACCCCTTCCGATGGCTTTTGGGAACCTTAAGGCACTCAGGGATAGATCCAGAGACGAAAAGCACAGCTCACTGCCTTATGAAGTACCTGATGACATAATTGTGTGCCCAAATGTGTGTTCAAAATATGAATAATGGGGGTCCCCACATGGCTCAGTCCGTGAAGCGTCTGCTTTCCACTCAGGTCCTGATCTCGGGGTCCTGGGGTCGAGCCCCTGCCTAGGGTTCCCTGCTCAGCGGGGAGCCTGCTTCTCCCTTTTCCTCTGCCCCTCCCCACTGCTCGTGCTCTCTTCTCTCAGATGAATGAATAAAAATCTTTAAAAAAAAACCCTAAAAAATACAAATGATCTTTAGTTTCCAGAAGCTTACAGTGAGAGCAGCAGCAGGGTTTTGTTACTAAAAGCATGGACACCACCGCAACTGCCGAAGTTTCAGTCCTGGCTCCAGGGGCGTCTGGCTGGCTCAGTTGGTTGACAGCCCAACTCTTGATTTCAGCTCAGGTCATGACCTCAGGGTCCTGGGATCCAGCCCTGCCTTGGGCTCCTGGCTCAGCAGGGAGTCTGCTGGAGATTCTGTCTCCCTTTCCATCTCCCTTTCCCTCTTCCCTCTTCCTTTGCCCCTGCTCTCTCTCATTCATGAATGAATGAACAAATAAATAAAATCAGTCTTTAAATTCTGTCTCCAACATTTACCTTCTAGCCTTGGGTTTCAGTTTCCTTGCCAATAAAATGGGAAAACGAACCTGGATCCTCTGTGGCTGTTAGGAAAATTAAATGAGTTAATGCATTTAATTCAAGCACTTAGAACATTGCCTGCCACATAATAAGCATTCAGGGAATGTTCTAATTATTATCATAAGACAAAATTCTTACAGACAAATCCATATAAGGCAGTATCAAAGTGTCTTATGCAGAATGAACTGTGTTTAGCGTTTGACCGTGGGCTCAATCACCCAAGACTCTGCCTTAACGAGCCGCTTCTGCCTGCACACATGCCTGTGTGCGTTCACCCTGCTGAAGACTGCCTGTAATTCACGTCTCTCAGTCCCACTTGGAGATGCTGTTCTGTGGGCTGAGCCCACCTAGCCAGCAAGTGATAAACTTGGACTCCAACCTAGAGAGGCTTTAAACCCTAGCCAACTTCAAAGCCCCTTAACTACAAAGTTGCACTGCTTTCTCCTGGAAAAGGTGTGCGTGTGGCCACATGAAGACGGAGTCTGTGGGGAGCTTGAGCGCCCCTGACCTCGTACTTTCTAAAGTGTGCATACCACTCCAGTGTACCTAATCACTTCTTTAGCTCCTTAAGAAATCTCCTGAATAACAGAGGTTTTGATCTTCAGTGTTGGATCTTTGAGATAACAAATGTTATTTCTTGGGATTAGTATCAAGGAGTGGATCCTTGCCTTGAGCATCAAATATTTTATCTGAATTTCTCCTTTATCTTAAAAGAAGTAGCAGATTTTTATGCTTCTTTACTTTGGACAGCTTGTGGGCCATGACATTCTTGAATCTGCAGAACCGTTACTACAGTAAACATAAAAAGAACTGGAAGTCACAGTGGCGGTTTGGTTGTCAGTGACATTCAAATCGCTGTGGAGAACACTTTACTTTAGAAAGTAGGAATCTGGAGGTGCCAGGGTGGCTCAGTCGGTAAAGCATCTGCCTTCGGCTCAGGTCATGGTCCCAGGCTCCAGGAATGGAGCCCCAAGTCGGGCTGCTTGCTTGGCGGGGAGTCTGCTCCTCCCCCCCCCCTCTGCCTGCTGCTCCCCCCTGCTTGTGTGTGTGTGTGTGTGTGCGTGCGTGTGTGTGCGTGCGTGTGTGTGCTTTCTGTCTTAAATAAAATCTTTAAAAAAAAAAGTAAAAGACGATGAGGATCTGGTTGTTGACCATTGACTGAGTTAATGAGGCTCGAGGGTAAAATGAGGTCCTTCTATGTCAAATAAAAGGCAGAAGAACACTGTCCAGGGGTCAATAAAATAAAAATGTAGAGCGTGTTTGTGTTTATGGGTCATTATTACAAAATGTGATTGACATCTTTTAGGTCATAGGAAGCAACTTTTGACTTGTGTTTATGACTTTAGTTCTTTTTATTTTTGTGTATTTAAAATTAAAAAGAAAATCCAAGTAATTCTTGCTGACTTTTAAGAGGTCAGATTGCTGAAAATCTGATTAAGATCTGCAAGGATCTTATCTGCATCTTATCTGATTCCCTGACATCAACTACATTCAACTTAAAACTGTTTCTTCTCTTTACCATTCATTCATAAAGATTTTATTTTTTTATATATTTGTCACGGAGAGAGAGCACAGAAGCAGGGGCTGCAGCAGGCAGAGGGAGAAGCAGGCTCCCCGCTGCACAGGGAGCCCGATGCAGGACTCAGTCCTAGGACGCCTGGATCATGACCTGAGCCGAAGGCCAGCGCTTAACTGACTGAGCTACCCAGGCGCCCGGAATTTTAAGTTTAACACCTTGTTTTTGTATATGCACGTCCCGACTTTCCTGGTTAATGGTGGGCTTGCTGGCCAGGCGCTGGCACCACTGTGGTTGCTCTTGTGGGTGTCCCAGTTCCCTGTCTCACATCCTTTTGTCCTGTTTCTCTCACTAGTCTAGACGATACCGCCCTTCGTGCTGTTCCTCTCATACTTGCTTTGCAAGATGATGACTGGAGTCTATTTACATTAATAAGACAAGGAATATAGGACCGCTTCTGGGCCAGATTTTAGGGCTCTTTTCTGAACGGGAGGAGAGTTATTTTACAGAACGTCCAGTAACCATGGTCACATGGTCATTGGATTGACTGCTCCCAGACTAGGCACAAAGGCCCCACATTTTAACAGTGACACATTTTAACACAAAGCCATCTTATAGTTACATTTTATAGATTTGTTGCATATTTGAATATTGTGTACATTATTCTAATTATGATTGTGATTTTTGTTATGGATGTTTGTCCAGCATTGTTTGAATTTGAAATAGTGTGACTGAGACTTGTGATGCCTTCACACACACTGTCAGTATACGGGGCAGGAGAAATCAGCCTTCTCAGTTTGAGTTTAATCTGTAGTTCTCAGTTAACAGAACTGTAGTTCTTTATGACTATTTCAAAATCTCTACAAACAAGATTATTTCTCTCCTGCACACTTATTTCTTTGAAACTTTTGGCATTAAGAGGACGTTCTTGGGGCGCCTGTGTGGCTCAGTGGGTTGTATGTCTGACTCTTGGTTTCGACTCAGGTCATGATCTCAGAGTCGTGGCATAGTGCCCCGCGTCGGACTTCACGCTTAGCCAGAGTCTGCTTGAAATTCTCTCTCTCTGCTCCTTTCTCTGTCTCAAATAAATAAATAAATAAATAAATAAAAAGATCTTCTCTGGTTGCGAGGGCCGCCGGTCCTTCAGCAGACACACCGAGTGACCCCTGTGCCCCACGGAAGCGGCTTGAGCACGTCCGCCTTGCCCCTTCCTGAGCCTCTGGCGCTCTCCCAACACCGGCTTTTGGATCTGTGGTTACTAGCTGTTCTGATTTCTTCCTTTCTTTTGGGGTTAGGTTTGCTTGTTTGTATTTTCCTGGGAAATTCATTCATATATTTGGTCAGCAAGTACTTATGATCAACAGTGTGCCAGCACTACTGTCTGTCCTGGAGCATGGCAGGGAAGGAGTCAAACACCAGCCCAGCAGCCCTCCCTCCTGGAGGCCGGGGTGGAGAGCAGAAGCCAAGAGGACAGCCTCGGGAGTTCTTCCAAGACTCCTCAGTTGCCTGCCTCGTTTATTTGTCGTCATTCTGTTTTCTTAACGTGAACATTTAGGCCATGAATTTTCTTCTGAACACTGACTTCTTGATTTTGCTGTTTTCTGGGTATCTTATGGTTTTGAACTTGATGTCTTTTGTTACCTGAAACTTTTTGGGGTCTTTCTCATCCCTGCCCCCATCCCCTGCTAGGAGTGGGGGTCCGTCCGTGTGTCCTTCTGCAGTGGCTCTGCGTTTCCCTCGGTGAGCTCTGTGAGCCCAGCTTCACCTGAGGTTGTCGTGCCTTGTCTTCTCCAAGCTGTGTCTTGATTTTCCCCCCTTTTACTTTTTTCTTTTTCTTTCTCACTTTCGGAGAGTGACTGCTCTGTTAGGTTTTACAGACCCGTGCTGGTGTGTCTGGTACGAGCTTTGGCTCTTCTGTGGCAGCATGTGGTCGGCGGGTGTGTCTTCTAGGTCTTTTCCTGCCGCTCTGCCTCGCTGTCCCTCCTGGTGGTGCCCTCGCGGGGCTCCTGGGCTCCTCCGATCCTGGTCTCTCGTGGGCGAGCCTTCCTGTGCAGCTGCCGCAGGCTCTGTACGCACGGAGTCGGCCCGGCCTGGGCCCCAGGCTGGCGGGAATTCCTGCAGCGCAGGCTCTGGTTTGGGAGCGGATCTGCAGCCCTCGCTCGTCCCCCGGCAGAGACGGTGGCCCCGGCCGGCTGCCCGCAGCGCGGCACCCCTCCACTCTGGGAGGCCGGGTGCTTCCAGACGCGATGCCCGGCCTGCCCTGACTCCTGCCGCCCGCCGGGCACCTGCCTCGCCGTCCCGCGCCCGCGGTGCTGCCGTCTTTGCGGGGCAGGAGGAGGGCGCTGCCGGGGCCTCCTCAGCCCCCCTCCCGGCTCTGACCTCTGCTTCCAGTCTGTCTTCTTACGGTGTGCGCTTGGATGACAGAGGTTTCCGGTTTCGTGGAAGACAGTCTCTGTTTCTGCTTTTATTCTCCTTCTTGCTTTTGTGTCGTGTAATTCCCTAGAGCTTGGAAGAGCGAGATTTAGACTTTAGCCGACTGCTCGAAACCTGAAGTCTGGATTTGAGTTGGTGAGGTGGGAAGGTGGAGGGTGAACTGGAGTAAAAAGCCTAGGGAGGGCGCGATGCGGGGCAGGCAGGGGCGGGAGGGGCCGGGCTGTTAGCCGAGGGCCGGCGGGCCTGGGGAGGCCTCAGGTCAGGTTAGGCTGACGGGGCTGAGCCTCGGGGCCGCCGCGGACCTGGTTAGTGGGCGCGATCACTGGCCCGGTTACAGTGATGACGCTTGTGGGAAAGGGGACTTGCTAGGAGGGCAGTGTGGCCCGGGGAGGGTCAGGATGGACCTGCGGGCATAAAGCCACAGCGTGAGCAAGGGGGACAGGGGGTGATGGACTGGGTCCTTGGGGGCCAAGGGACAGAGGGGTCCCTTGTCAGGGGCGTCTGATGGCGGTGAGGCCGGGGGCCGTGGGGAAGGCAGCGCTGTGGGGTGGCTGCAGGGAGGCCAGGTCCGCAGAAGGGGAGGAACTAGTCAGGGTCGGGAAGGCTTCCCCTGTCTATGCCACCATTAAGCTGGGCAGTGAAGGGAAGAATGGAGGTCTGGCAGCAGCTCGAGAAGCAAATGAGTCAAGGTAAGATATTTTCAAAGGACAAGGGGACATGTGGCTTGATTTTCCCAGTTACGGGGAAGAAACCAGAGAACAAGAGAGGGACAGAGCAGAGAGAGGGCTGCCCAATGTTGTGTGGTGCAGATGGGCAGCAGAGGCTCCCCGTCTCTGGGCAGGAGGGCAGGGGCGTCCCCATCTCTGGACCGACAGGCAGAGGTGCCCCCTTCTCTGGGCAGGAGGGCAGGGGCATCCCCATCTCTGGGCAGCTGAGCAGGGGCGCCCCCATCTCTGGGCAGGAGGGCAGGGGTGCCCCCATCTCTGAACAGACAGGCAGAGGTACCCCCTTCTCTGGGCAGGAGGGCAGGGGCACCCCCATCTCTGGACAGACAGGCAGGGGCGCCCCCTTCTCTGGGCAGGAGGACAGGGGCACCCCCATCTCTGGGCAGGAGGGCAGGGGCGCCCCCATCTCTGGGCAGGAGGGCAGGGGCGCCTCCATCTCTGGGCAGGAGGGCAGGGGTGCCGCCATCTCTGGGCAGGAGGGTGGGTGGCAACGTCTGCAGGAGGCCAGCTGATGGCTTCTGTGTCACTGCTCCAGCGTGAGGCAGGTTCTTCACTGTATGGTGGGGCTGGTTTGCACCAGGGGCTCCACGGGCGCGGGCAGGGCAAAGCAGAATGGGCGAGGGGCAGGTGACAGCTCCTTGGGGGCGCTGAAAGGTCAGCCTTTGCATTACAGGAGTGAGCGTGCGAGTGAGCGCAGCAGAGATCGTGTGCGGTGTGACCCTTCGGTCCCCGGGAGAGTGTCGCTGCCCGGTTATCCGGGAAGACCTCAGGAGGTTTGGTGTTTCTCGGCTGCGCTCTGGACCTCTGCGGTTTTGGGTGTGCACAACAGAGAGAAGTAGGTGTTTAGCACAGAGTGAAGAAGTTAGGGCTTTGCCTTCTTTTCGCTCTGACTTTCTTCCGTGTTTGCAGAGCGATCCACCGGAACGCTGAGGGGGTGACCTGTGTAAGGAAGGACATCAGGTGGTCGCTGGCTTCCTGCTTTGTCATCCTTGTGATCGGTGGGCGCTCACAGTAAAGGGGCCGTTTCTGCGGGGAGACTGCTTCCCATGGAAGGTTCAACCCACCCTGGTCTCTGCCGCTTAAAGCACAAGTCCTGCTCCACCTGCTCGCCTTCCAGCCTCACCGTAAACCTGCTGGGGGCGCAGCTCGTGGTGGGCGAAGTTCTGATGAGGCTCCGGGCTGGACGTACACCAGAGGGAGCATCTACTCGCTCGAACTCATAAGCGCATGAGGACAGTTTCGAATCTTCCAGGGGATGCTCAGTACTGAGCGAGTACTGGGAGGTTTGCGCTTGGTGCCTCCTGTCACGGAGTGGAACTGCCACAGCGCTTTCCATGCCCCTTCCCCGCCGAGAGCTGGGCTCGTCGGCATCTCTGCGGCCTTGCCCTGGGTTGGCTCACTGAACGGTGAGGTGGGGGAAGAGAGCTGCGTCAGGCATGTGCCGTGGCCTTTCTTTTGAGAACAGGCTTGGAGTGATGGAAACGTGACCTGTGCTCTGCCCTCGATCCCATCTATAAATATCTTACCTGTGTTGCCTGGTCCCTGCGTCACTGTAACAGAAGGAGAACCAGACTCAAGGCTGGGAGTCTGGGGGGGTCTTCCTCTAGGAGCTTTGTGACCATCACCAAGTCACTTAACCTCTCTGGTCCTCAGCATCTTTATCTTCCAAGTAAGAGTAATGTTATCCATCCTGACTTTGGGTCTCCTTTGTTGTGTTCTGAAGATGAACCAAGGTAAAATACATGGACATGCTTTATGACCTATTATACCCTAAAATTTGATCTTGTATTTTTTTTTTTTAAAGATTTTATTTATTTTTTTGACACAGAGAGAGAGATCAGATCACAAATAGGCAGAGAGGCAGGCAGAGAGAGAGGAGGAAGCAGGCTCCCCGCTGAGCAGGGAGCCCGACGCGGGCCTCGATCCCAGGACCCTGAGATCATGACCTGAGCTGAAGGCAGAGGCTTTAACCCACTGAGCCACCCAGGCGCCCTAAAATTTGATCTTGTAATCATGAGGTTATCAGAACACGTCAAAACCGTCATTATGACTAGACTTAGGAAGGTCAGTTGGTCATTCCCTTCGTCTCAGGACCAGAATTATGGATACACATCTGTCACACAAATGGCCAGTTATTATTATAATTTTACCTAATAAAGTACTAAAAAAAATCTTAAATTCAATGTTTTGAGATTTCAGTTATTTTTAAAGATTCAGTTTTTTTGGTAAGAATAATTCTCTTCAGTTTTTTATTTTTATTTACTTATTTTAGAGAGAGTGCGTGTGTGCCAGCAGGGGGAGGGGCAGAAGGAGAAGGAGAGAGAATCTCGAGCAGACTCCAAGCTGAATGTGGAGCCCAATGAGGGGCTCGACCTTACAACCCCGAGACCTTGACCTGAGTTGAAACCAAGAGTTGGACGCTTCACCACCTGCGCCACCCAGGTGCCCCTCCTCTTCAGTGTATTAAAAAAGAAGGGGCTTACTGTGTGTGACAGAATGCGTAGCTTCAAACTTGTAGTGCTTTTCTAAACTGTGGCAGCTTTCGTCTCTGAAACACATGAGCTCTTCGACTTTCTTTCCTTGCGTGTTTACCGTGAGTCCCGCCCAGGGCTGCAGTTCCGGGCTCTGTAAATTGCTTCGGGGTGAAGCAGGTTGAATGCTGGCTGGTGAGCGGCACTCAGCAGCCTCTGCAGGCCTGAACTGCCCTTTTGTTCAGTCTTATGGCCACTAACACAGCGTACGTCTCTCTGGTGTTCTTCTGTTTTCCAGTGATGGCACTTAGTCCTGTTTTCTGCCTCAAGTTGAGCTTGTGCGTGTGTTTTGATACATGTTAATTTGCCGCTGTGTGGTCTGGGGCTGATATGTAGTCCTTTCCCACCTGCTCTGTTTGGGGCTCGTCGGCTGTCTCCTGCGAGTGTGTTTCCTGAGGGCAGGGCGGGTGTCTCACCCTCCATGGTACCTTCCATGCGTGGCCGCCACGCAGGGGTCGCGTAGTCAGCTCGCACTTGCTGACTCGAAGGATGGACAAGTCTTTTCCTGGAAAGTGATCATTTCCTCTCAGATGTGTCCTCTTCTGGGCCCTGTTTTTTGGGGACTTTCAGGCTTTTTCTGTCTGGGTGATGACATGTATCTCCATTTGAAACTTAGTGTTCTTGTTTGCAGGCGGAGCCCATCGCGCATCCCCTCTCTCGACGTGGGTTCTGCCTCCCGAGCCGCTGGGGGTTTGTCCCTGCGATGGCATGGATGCTTCCTCACCAGTCGTTTTTCTCTAGCCAAGCGCCGTTCTAACTAGCTCGGATTCATGGGGTCTGTGAATTTGCTGTTGTTATGTGCAAAGTTCTACTTGTTATATACGTACATTTTTGGCAGAAGGTATATAGACTCACAAAGAATTCATCAGTTTTGCAATGAGGTCTGAGGCTCCAGTCTAGTTTTGTTGAACAGGTTCTAGGCACATTGGCTAGAACGGACTTTTTCCTCCTGATGTCTAATAATGTGGATGCTGCTCTGGACATGTGTTTTCTTGCTGTTACTGAAATGTATTCTGGTAGTTAATGTTTTTCCACCAGCAATCCTTTGTGAGGAGGGTGGGGACATAGAGGCTATGGTTGCATTTTCTGAGAGCATGACATGAAATTGTTGTCTCCAAACCTTTTGGCAGTGGACACCGAAAAGGTTTTGTTGTTCGCCCCAGCTGTGGAAACCAAATCAAAACCAGGCAGACTGAATGGTCAGGACGACTGCTATACTGTTTCTCTAACCCCGTTTTATTTCTTTATTTTTAAGATTATTTATTTATTTATTTGGAAGAGAGAGAGAGAGCAAGTGCATACAAGTGGGGAGAGGGGCGGAGGGAGAGGGAGAAGCAGACTCCCCGCTGAGCAGGGAGCCCGACGCGGGACTCAATCCCAGCCGGCACAGACTGACGCTCGAGGACCCCGAGATCATGAGCTGAGCCGAAGGTAGATGCTTCACCGACCGAGATTCCCAGGTGCCTGATTACCCTATTTTAAAAAGAAGGAATAAGAAATTGAGAAAGACATGTAGGAGTAAGATGTGATAGAGGAGGAAGTGGGATGTCTCGCCTGTTTCCAGCTGCATGTGGGAAGAGAGCGTGTGCACAGTGACCTGCACAGTGAAATGTGTGTGGCGGTATCGGTTTCCTGTCGCTGCTGTGACAAGTCAGCGTCAATTTAATGGTTTTAAAGGTACTTCCTACCTTACAGTTCTGTAGTTCGGAAGCCCCATGTGGGCCTTACGGGGCTTAAATCAAGGCATTGGTAGGGCTGCATTCCTTCCTGGAGGCTCGGGGCAATCTGTTACCTTGCCTTTTCTAGCTTCTAGAGGTGACTATTGTGTTCCTTGGTCCGTGGATTCCTTCCATCTTCAAAGCCTACAGCAGCTGCCCCCATCCTCCCAGCCACCGGCACCCTTCACAGGCTTCCTGTGTCCCTCTCATGGTGCCCCCTTTCCTCCCACAGGCATCAGACATGAGCTATAGGGATAGAGGGACTTGATCTAGGCACACTTACCGCTTGTATTAAAAGAGATCTGGGTTTCATTTCGTACGTCACAACGCTAATATTAACCAGTTATAAACAATCTTTTCCTTTCTAGGCCTCAGATTCTTCACCTGAAATTCTTTATTTTGTCTTTTAATTCTTGAACATATGAAGCATAGGTATTATAATTCCTGCTCTGGTGCACCGCCCAGATTTCTTTTTTGGGAAATCTAGCAGGTTCTGGGATTATGGGTGGCTGGTAGCTCTCTGTGGGTCCTGCTTTAGAGTTTGGCCTCAGCTGAACAGAGCCACATTGCTCTAAGTCACACCCCTCCAGGGACAGCTGGCTTCTGGTGACTGATCGATGGGCGTGGGGGCTGGGCAGCACATGGGCCTGGCCATGGTGGCTCCACTCCGAGGGGCCATCCCGGCTCCGGCCTCCCTGTGGGCGTTGCAGTTCCTCTGCATCCTCTGCACAGTCTGCTCCCTTCACGCCTTCACTCCTGCTCCCTCCACGGCCTCCTCCCCGAGACTGTTCCCAGCCAATCTGTGCACAAAGCCTGACTTGTCACAGCTTGTTTCCCAGAGAACCTGATCATCTGAATGCTCGGTAGGCCCCTTTCTGTCATTTGTTGTTTGGCTTTTGATCACATGGTTTTGACGTGTTGTATGACTAGTTATTTTTGATTGAGTGTTTGACATTGTGACAAAAACTGCAGAACCTTTGGAGGTCTTTGTCTTCCTCCAGAGGATTTGCTGTTACTTCTGGCGGGTGGCTGGCCAGCCCAGGACCATCAGCCTGCTCAGATCACGGACTTAAAATCCAGTCACGGCCCAGGATGACCTGGAGCGTTAGTCTGTGCAGGTTGACCTGCACTGCTGGCCTCTGCCCTATGGGATCCCGACGCTGAGTGTCAGCGCTTCGCTGGCCCCTTCTCCGGGGTGGGCCCTGCACTCCGTGTTTGTACCCTCAGTCCGTGAGCCTGTCAGAAGTGTCCTTGTGGCAGCTGCTAGCCACACTTTCCAGACTGACAGCTGCCTCTAGCCGAAAGGGGGTCAGAGGTCAGGCTTGCCTCTCTACACTTCTCTCCTTTCTAAGATCTTGGCCTTTGTTCTTTGCTGTGGGAGCTCCTTAAAGGAGGCCTTGAAACAAATGCAGAGTATTTAGTTTGTACAGTTGCCTTCTGCCAGAGCTTGGTTTAAATCACCTGTTCTGCCATTGCTGGGGGCCGGTTCCTGCCATACTGTTGAAGGATGATTTGTTCCACAAAGTCTATTTCTGTTGAAAATTACGGTTTTATTAAAAACACCATTTACATCTTTATTGCTTATTTTTTTTGTGCCCATATATAATTGTTTCCATATACACATTTGAATGCAATTGTTATGTCACAAAGTAGACAGGAGACAAAGGCTTTGCATGCACATTGCTAAGTTGCCTATCAGGTACTTCATGCTAATTGATACTCCAGCAACCATAGAGGAGGTAACTGCCTTTTAATGTCTGTCAAGTCTAACTTCTTACATGTGTGTGCATTTTCCTTCCCTCCCGCAGGCACGTGCTCTCACACCTCAGACCGCAGAAACAGATGCCATTCGGTTTTTGGTTGGGACGCAGTCTCTTAAATATGATAATCAGGTAACTATTTTTGACAAATGTATACATGTTAATTACACAGCCTATTCTTAGTTTTATAACCATTTTGCTCTTGATTTTTTCAAGCAACATTTGAAAAGATTAATGTCACACAAACAAAATAAAACTTTCATTGGGATTTAAATATCCAACCTGATATTTAAGTTCAATTAGAACTCAATTGAGTTCAATAAACTGAACTTGCTTTGTGTAGCATCACTGTCACGAATCATCTGTCATAGCATCACTGGAATTTCGGTTTGTGGTTATGTAGGGTTTGCTGCGTAAGTGATCGAGGGGCTATCCAGGGGACGTGGTTGGCACCACTGCTGCTCCCTGGGCCAGTGGGTGACCGACCACTCTAAGTGCTCACAGTTTTCTTTCTAGCTGGACCTGGATGAGGTCCTAATCCCGCCGAGGTCCAGGCTTTCACTGCCACGCACTCCAGGAGGGGCTGCTCTGGCCACTGTCATTGAGAGAATTGGCTACTCAGATCAGTGTTCAGTTCAGGGCTTGATGCAAACGTATGACCTTGACCGAATGGATTAACCTTGCTGGACTTCATTTTCCTCATCACCAAGCTAGAGATCAGGCCATCTGCTCTCTGTACCTCACGGATGCCGAGGATGTTGTGAAGAGGTGTACTCTCTTGGATCCTGGGGAAATGGGCAGAAGGCCCTGTGCCCTGGGGCAGGGCTACTGCCCAGTTACCACTGTCCCACAGGGGGAGTGGCTTTAAAATGGCCTTGAAAGAGTATTTGGGGCTGGATGTGGTGTAGTGACATTGCCACGCTCGTGTTTTTAAATCAACGTAGTCATTTTGGCAACCGATTTGGTGACCTATACGTAGAGCTTTATAAATAAATGTTTATTTAACCTTTATTTCCTATACCCAAAACATAGAAAAGCCTTAATATACAAGGAATATTTTTGCAATGGTACGAATAATTGTGAAACACTAAGCAGCAATCAAAATGTGCGGGTATCAGGTTGGAGGCAGTTGCTGTCTATGGTGGCAGATTTGCATGATTGGACGCAGTGGAACCTGGCTCTTCGTGGTAGAGTGGTCATCACTGACTGTGCTCATTAAGTTATAAACTCATTAATGGCATAATTTCAGAATCATTAGCTGATTCAGTGAAATGTTAAAATTGTATTTATTGTGTGATCACAGTACTGTTAAAAAAGCAGGACATTTTTCAGTACCTACAAACGTTGAATCCTTAGGTGTGTATGTGGGGCTCATGGAATGTTACATCCGTTATACCTCCGAACAGTCACGGATAAAGTACAAACTTGAGTCTTACATATAGTAAAGACTAGGAGGAAACAGGTCAAAAGGCCTCAAGATTTGAGCCACAGTAAACTTTTTGGGGAAGGTGAGCATTGGTGAGGTAGATAGTTTTCCTAATTTTCACTTTTCTGAACGGTGTATGTGTCATTTTCCTTCTGGAGGAAGGTCAGGTAAGAATGATTTATTTAGGAAAATCGTTTCCAGTGGGCGTCTTGCAGGGCCAAGGAGCCTGTGCTGTCTGGGGGCTGCTGCTCGAGTGAGGGGGACGCCCCCGGGGCGGCAGCGCGGAGTTGCTGCTGGTGCAGGCGCGGCCCCCACCGGGAGAGGAGCCGGGTGGGAGTCTGAAATCGCACCCCTGGCTTCTGTCTGGTGGCTGGCTGTGGAATTTGTCATAGGGTAGGTGTCCAAGGATCCCACGGGGCCCTGTCTCCTGCATCGAAGCTTCTCACCTCATCCACCTGCTTTTCACTTCCGCTCAGTCCCGAGGCTGTCCCGTGGACCTTTAGGGTGGAGGTATCAGTTTTTAACTTTCCGAGATTAGGGAAGAAATTATTATTACATCATGAGGGATTCTCAGTGAATTAAAGGCCAAATGAGGCAACGAGGGCATCCACAAGTCAACTTGGTTGTGACCCCAGGAGAGGAACAGCCCCAAATGACCTGATGGGCTTCAATCCTCTTTGGGTCCTGTTGGAGCAAGGTCTCTGCAGGCTGCAGGACCCCCTCTTGGGGAGCACATGCAGGGGGTCATGATCCCTGGGGCTGTGTGGTCAGCGTCCCGCGACACTCTGTCTTTTGTTCGTAGCTCTGTGTGTCCTGTTTCATCAGTGTAGTTTTGTGACACAGCCCTGGTTTCCAGAAAACAGCCATTAGTCCTTGGGCCTGGTGAAACGAATGACTCCAGTCCTTAAGAGTCAGACTTAGAAACCCAACTTTCCAGTGGCAGGGCACTGAGAAGCTATGTATTCGGCATATTTCATGGCGTCAAGGATGTAGCTGCTTGGGAACCTTTCCCAAAGTCCAGGACAGGACAGCCGCTTGGGCGCCGCGCTTCTGGAACCCGGCACTGCTGCTGTCCCCTTCCTTTCCAGGCTTTCTCGTCGCGGCACCAGGGAAGGCCACAGCCCTGGCTGAATCGAAGCGTGGGGGCGAGGCTGACGGCCTGCTCTTCCCGTGCCTTGCCTGCAGTGGCTTTCCACGGATGGTGGCTACCAAAGTGCGCCCTGGACAGGCTGGCGCCTCCCCCGTCTCTGGGGAAGGTGTGTGCCGTTGTTGGGAATGCGTGTGTGCCTGCACCCCTCACTGCACAAACGCCGATGTCGTGTGTCGGGGGGACCCTGTAGTCCCTCCCACGGCCTGGTGTGTTCGCTACAGCAGGGGGAGCAGTGGGTTTGCGCCCCGAGCTGCGCGCTCAGTGAGCTCGGGGAACAGACACGAGGTGGTGGGACAGGCCGGGAGGGTGGGTGGTGGCGCTGGCCCGAGGCCCAGCGGGCTCGTTCCTGGGGTGGTGGTGGGGTGCCTGGGAGCGGGGGGGGGAGCAGTGAGGGGAGGGAGGGCCGAACCCTGAGCTCGCACCCCTGCACGCCCGGCCCGTGCGTTCCCCTCCACAGGCCGAGCTCACACGTCCGTGCACCGTGTGTTTCTCTCCCGTGTGACGGCCTGGCTCCCCTCTCGCGCAGCGCGTGTCCTCCCACGCGGGGTGTGGGTCTGCATCGGGCGGGTCTCAGCTGGGCAGCCCGAGAGGACACCCCCTGGGCGGCGGGGGCACAGCGCTCGCCCGTCCTCTGCTGCCCTCCAGAAGCAGTACGGTTGTCCCTCTGTTTCCCGCTGATGTCATTAATATCATTTTTGAAGACGTGTCTATTTGAGAGAGAGAGAGCCCGCGAGAGGGGCGAGGGGCAGAGGGAGAGAGAATGTCCAGCAGAATCCTGTTGCAGGGCTCGATCCCATGACCTTGATCATGACCTGAGCCAAACCGAGAGTCCGATGCTTCACCGACCTCCCCACCCAGGTGCCCACCCACCGATGTTCTCATTAGCACACGGTGATGGAGCGCGTTTGTGAGTGGGGAAAACTGGCCCCACACGCCTCTTCCTGGAGCGCCCCCCCCCCTCGTTTGCTGACAGTGAGGGTGACCTGCCCTCCGGGGTCTTTGGGCGGCTGCGAGGACGGGATTCCCAACTTTGTGCCTCCATGTTGAGGTGGTGCTGGCAGCCGTCCCTGCAGCACCTGCTCCGCAGCACCTGCTCTGCTGCGCCCTCCCCGCGGGCACAGCCCAGTGCTGGGACCAGCCAGGAAGGTGGGTCGTGCGCCCCAGGAGCCGCCCATTGGCTGCGGGTCCGAGAGGCACACACCTGCCGGCAGGGAAGCGGGGTGCCTCTCAGAACCGGGTGAGGGTGGTTCCCACACCTGCGACCTCATTGGGCAGGGTTGTTGACCCCGTGTCTAAGCAGGTAGGGGCTCGGTCCTAAGCAGTTGGGAGGTTTTGTGCCTGCGAGTGAGCTGGAATATGGCAGAAGCCCAGCGCTCTCCTTCCCCCTCCCCTGCCTGCCTCCACCTGCAGCTCGGGGCGGTTGGGGTTCGTGTCCTGAAGGCACCCTGTAGGCTTCCCCGCAGACACCCGCGCCCAGGGTGCTCGTGCGGGGAGCCGTCCCCGGGTCAGGCAGCCCGCCGAGCCGGGGCCCCGCTCCCTCGAGTCCTGCTGGCCGGCCGGCCGGTTGCTGAGGGTTAACGGCCCCTGGCTTGGCCTCGGGCCAGCAGCTCCCGGGCAGTCATTCATTCCCTAGAAAGGGCCAGTCCCTGAGCCAGTCCTAATTAATCCAGCTGGGCTATTTTCTGAAAATTTGGGGAGCTGTCACAGTTGCTGGCCTTTTCTTCCTGTCAGATGAACTGCTTTACTTTCTGCCCTGAGTTTGCACGGGGCTCTGCGCTCGGAGCGGGCTGGGTGTGCGGAGCCTTTCATTGTTCCGGGTTCGCCCTCGCGGGGTAGGTGGGGACGGCGGGCTTCTTCCCGCGGAGGCTGCGTGCTCCCTGCTGTCCAGCGGGGACTTGAGGCAGGACTCCAGACAAGGGATGCCAGGTGGAAGGGGTGTCTGCGCTTCTGCACGGTGCTTCCCCCCAGATTCTGCCCGTCGCCGACATTCTGTTTCTTCTGTAGTTGGGGGGACGTGTCGGGGCGACGGAGGACGCAGACCTGTCTGCTCCCAGCACAGTCCGTGCGAAGGCGGGTCCCTGAAGGGAGTGACACACGGTGGCTTCTTCCCTGGGTCAGTCTTTTCCTTTTTAACTTTTGTTTTTAGTTCATAAACCCCGTTTTTCTGTATTTGTACGTTGATAACGGATAGCTTTGTTCATCAGGCCTGTCTGCCTGCGAGCTCTGCCCTTGGCCCCCCCGAGAAGCACCTGGGCCTTTGTGAGGCAGCCAGGCCGTCAGGAGCTCCACCCTGAACTGAAACTGGGCCCCCGTCTCCTCCCTCACCCCTTCTCCTCCTTCCCCTCCCCTCCCCCTCTTCCCAGTATCGATTTCACCTCAGAATTTCTTTTTAAAACAGAATTCCACTCTGTATCTTTTTAGCCGTTGGGTTTATATGGAGAAGTGTGATGATAAAGAGACGGCCGGGGGTATCCCAGTGACCTGTTCAGGTTCCAGCCTATTCCCCTGGAGCAGATGCTCTGAAGGACTCCATCGTGTCCACTCGCTAGGGTCTGAGTGTTTGGTTCCCCTGGATTCAGAGGTTGGAACCTAACCCCCAGGTGATGGTAGGAGGGGGTAGGGCCTTTGGAAGGTGCTTAGGTCATGACTGTGGAGCTGTCGTGAATGGGATGGGCCTACAGCGTCCTTACCCCTTCTGCCACTTGAGGACACAGGGCGAGGGTGGCCGTCGGATCCCGGAGGATGGCTCTCAGCAGACCCGAGCTTGCTGTGGCACCCTGAGCTCCGACTTCAGCCTCCCGATGTGTGAGTACCAAGTGCTCTTGTCTGTAAGCACCCCCGGCTGGTGTTTGTCACAGGAGCCACGTGGACGAAGACGCTGCTTGTCCGGGAAACGCCGCGCTGGCCACAACGAGGGTGTGGAATGCAGCTCTCTGTCTCTTCTTTCTTGCTCGTGGCTCGTGAGCACAGCTGGGCGTCACGGACAAAGGCTGTTCCCATCCTGGGGCTTGCTTGCGGCGGGAGGGAGCGTTAACACAGTCAGTCAGGTAGACGGGGGCCGCGGCGGGTCAGACGCCCTGGGAAACGTGCAGCGTGTTTGCTGGTAACTTACCATTTCAATCTTAGCTGAAGGATCACGGTCAGTTTCAAGTAGAATAAAGAGACCCTAGGATCCGTTTTCCGAGGTGTACTTGTGCTGAAGTGACAACCCGAGAGTGAGGGTCCGCCGGCCGGATGTGGCCGAATCGAAACTGGACGCAGGCCCCCCGGTCCCGGATCACGGTGCCCCCCGCTTCCCCCCTGGAGCAAAACAGACTGCCGCTGAGATGGAGCTTTCCGGGGCTGACCTGAGCTGGGAGGAGAGCGCGCCGCAGGCGGGAGGCCCACGGGAGGATGCGTCTCCAGGGCCGGCCTGCGGGCTGTGCTCCTCTGGGCCCTGCGGGCTGTGCTCCTCAGGAGGAGCCGCCGGAGCGGCCTGCGCGCTCGTCGCCCTGCGCAGGGTGGCTGAGGCCTGCGGAGGGCGGGCGAGCCGGTCTTTGGAGCTGCCGGCTCACGGCCCTGGCAGGAGGACGGGCAGTGGCCAAGCCGCTGGAGCCTCAACCTGCCCTAGGATGGAGCTTTCCGTTTTTTATTTCTAATTTTATCCACATTTTAAACTTTTTTCTTTCTTTCGTTTTTTTACTTTGTAAGAGTTTGTTTACCTTCAGTTCAGTGGGAGAGATGAAGTGGAGAGACAGAGCAGTGGCCTGGAGTCAGGCTCAGGTCTGGCCCCGGCCGTGGAGGAGCCAGGGTCTCTGGCAAGGGACACCTTTGTCCAAGCGCCCATTCTCTGGGAGGTGAGGGAGCATTACCGTCTTTACTGGCTCCCTCGTGACCTTGATGACTCTAACTTTTTATACAGTCATCTGCGCCCTTAATCCCAGCAATAGTAAATCCAACCTTAAAAGATTTAATAATGGTAATTCAAAATATAGGAGTTTGATCTTCATTATAAGCCGTGAAAACATTTTAAAAAGTCAGCTATGGTGTGAAGAATTTAAAGTGACAATTAAGCCTACCCAGATGACCACGTGTCTCCTTGAGCCTCTTAACCAGTATTAGTTGCTCTTTCTTTTGCGCCCTGTAATCTTCTGCACTCACTAGTTATGGTATTTTCCTCGCGTTGTTTCCAGAGCTGGCCTGTAACTGCGTAGCTGTGTTGCACAGACTGTCTCCTTGTACGCCCGGTGCAAGCCGGGAGCCAGTGGTGCCCTGAGAGCAGACAGTTGCAGATACAGGCTCCTCTGTCGTCAGGAGCTGATTTTTGCTCGCCTGCTGCAGTGCGGAGCACGGGGAGCCTCTGTGCACCCCGGATCGCTTGGGGGTTCAGAGCACATGCTCCGGACTCCTGCTTCCAAGCGCATGAGACACACTACTCTAAGCATGAGACAACTCTCTAAGCCGGGGTTTCTCCACCTGTAGAGTGTGGCTAATGATTACACACAGCTCTTTTAAGGGTTAATGGAGATGATGTGTGTCAAATAGCATCGTGCCTGGCCCATTTTACAGGGGAGCCATTATTACTCTGATCTCTGTTTACGGTGGTGATGTCTTCCAGTTCTTGCTGAACTTACCCAGATTAAAACACTTCGTGAAGACATATCCTGTGGGCCTGCCTAGGAACCCGCTGTAAGTGAGGATATGTGGAAAAATCTCAGGACTGTCAGGCTTGAAGGTTAAGGAGTGTCCGGTTAGGAGAGATGGACTTGATGGGGGGAGGTCTTAGACGTGTCCCTCCTTCCTGCTGTGTCCCTGTGCCCAGAAGTGCAGAAAGGAGCCTGGAGGAACTTTGGATCAGGCTTTGGAGCCTGTGGACTGCATGTGCTTTGTGTCCTTGCACGGAAGAAAAGGGTATCCTGGTGAGGTGGTGAGAAGGAAGACCCTTCAGAGGAGAGTGACTTGGAGCTTGGGGAGAGGGGGCTGGGCAGGAGAGCCCGGTAGCCATAGGGCCTGGGCCAGGGGAAGGGGTCAGCGTGCAGGGTGCCAGGAGTCGGTGCAGGCGATGGTGGGCTTTCTTTCGGTCGAGCCAGCAAACAGGAATTCTGATGCCGGGGCTCTGATGTGTCAGCTTGTGTGTGACTCCTAGCACCTGAGTGTGTTGCAGAGGGATAGATTAGGGCACAGAAAAATGGTACATTTAAGTGCATTCATCCATGTTTCCAGTCTTAATGAATTTCCAGATAAGTAGGAAATGTGTCAAATAATAAAGAAAAGAGGAAAAAAAAATTTCCTCTTTACGCGAACACAAAAATTATTCCCGATTTTGTATATTGCCCTGTAGTCTGTGTTCACACGTGACTTTTATATAATTGCTTACCGTTTCATATTGCGCTTGTAAAATTTAGTGCTTTCATAACATAACATTTTTGGTATTTATAATTGCTCTTTATCATGATTTTTAAAAGATATTTTATTTATTTATTTGAGAGAGAGCATGTGTGTGGGTGTGTGCAGGGGAGAGGGCGACGGGGGTGGGAAGGAGAAGCAGACTCCCTGCTGAGCGCAGAGCCAAATGTGGGGCCGGATCCCAGGACCTGAGATCATGACCTGAGCTGCAACCCAGAGGCAGACACTTAACCAGCGGAGCCACCCAGGCGCCCTGTGCTTTTCGTGATTTTTAGAACTATTTAATATCTGTAATTTTGTTGTTGTTCATTTATTCTCTGGGACAGGTTTTAGGGAATCCAATTACTTCAATTTCCACATTTGTATAGTTCCTATTTATGTATTGTAATAGATCTTTTGAAAGAATGATTCAGATGTACAACATGCACTGATTTTCCCAGTGTGCATTGTCACCATTCAGTTGGCATCGCGGAATTCTTATTAAATGTTTAAGTCATTGGATACAATAAGAATGAATTTTTTTTCACTTTTTAATTTTGTGCTTATACTCAGTCTGGTGGACTTGTGTGTAAGGTATGATGTACACACATTCTGTGTGTCTGAAGTAGACAGCCTAGTGCATTTTACACACTCGTGCCCACCCCCACCCCATGGCCATGGCACCCCCACCACCGACACCTGCGGCCCCTCAGCTCATGTTACGGACATACCACAGTTTACCCCCATTGTACTGTAGTTGGACCTTGGGCTGTGCACCATTTTTGGTGATCACGGGCTCTGCTGTGCACGTCTTTTGTCCTGGTGTCACTTGGGTATAGACCCAACAGTGGGCTACTGGGTCGTAGGACATGTGTGTGTTTAACTTTAGTCTGCCAGATGCTTCTCTCAGGAATCACTTCATTACTTAGTAATTGTTAATAGCTTTTTAATGTGTAACATGTCCCCGGAGGGAGAAAGTATTTACAGGTTAAATTCCCTCACACGTGGAAAGGAAAAAGTACAGTAGTCACCCCAGTTCTAGGATATACGTGATTTGTAACTTCGAACCCACGTGGAAGCCGCATTGGGCTAAGTGCCGGGAGGAACTTGCTGAAAGCAGTTTTTGTTACTTATTTATTTACAGAAGATTTTATTTATTTGTGCGAGAGGGGGAGAGAGAGCATGCTCGCGGAGGAGGCGCGGGGCAGAGGGAGAAGCAGAGTCCCTGCTGGCGGGGAGCCTGATGCAGAGCCTGCCTTGAGGCTCGGTCCCGGAACCCTATTAGCATGACCTGAGCCGAAGGCAGACACTTAACCCCCTGAGCCACCCAGGTGTCCCCTGAAAGCAGTTTTAAAAGGGAAAGTAGGAGGAATGATTTTTCATCTCTTCCCCCAGAGGAGAGGGGAAGACACGAGTGTGTGCTGGCCTCACCGTGGTGAGCCAGGCACGCCTGCCTTGGGTTTCTTGTGAGCCTCCATCCCCGGTGTGCGTGTGGGGAACTGAGGCGCAGGGTCACACAGCCTTGTGGTGTCGGCGTGGGATCTGAGTTCTGAGTCCAAAGTCCCCTTCTGGGGACTGCTGGTGATTTTGCCATCAAAACTGGGCATTAGAGGAAGCAGTGAAGACTGGAACAAGGCTCTTTGAACCAGGTGCTGAGTGTAGAGGCTTTTGGGTGTCATGGAAACATTTTTTAAAACAGCATTTAATGTTTGTTCTGTTCTCAAAGTAATACATATTAATCAAAGCTATTAACAAAATGTGAAAAATACAAGCAAACGCCAAAGAAGTAAAGGAAGAGCCTGCCACAGTCCCACCATCCACGGACAACAGTGTGCCTCCTGGCTCTCTGCGGCTCCGGGCACGCTGGCTTTATACACAGACTGTGCACGCAGCCCTCACACAGCTCTGTGCATTCTTTACCCCTTAAATATATGTTACGGACCCTCTTCCCTGGCACTAAATAGTCCTTTATAGCATATTGAATGGCTCTGTAGTATTACGTTATAGTCAAATACTGCAATTTATTTGAACAATTCCCTACTGCCAGACATTAAGCTGACTTCTAATTTCTCATTGCGATAGTCAGTGCAGCAGTGAACGTTCCTGGACATAGATCTTCATGAAGATCCATGAATATTTTCTTAACATAAATTCATTTCGGAAACAAATGTTTTATTTTTCTCATTGACTTGGGTACCGATAAAAGTGTGAATGTGAAAATCATTTTATTCCTGTAAAAGTTGTCCAGAAAATCACGGAGGGAGCATATTTAACTTCTCGTGGCTAAAATGTAATACTCTTACGTTTATATATCATGAGATTGTAAGCATTGGCAGCCGCCGGACCCCTTTTTGGAAAGATGTTGAAGATGTGTTCATGGGTGATGCTTTCTCACTCCTCCCACCTCTGTCCCTGCTGCTGCGTGAGCTGAGTTAGGCCCCGCTGGGCGTGAGCACCATGTGGGCACCCCGGTTCTGGCTGGGGGAACGGCTCTGTGTGCCCCACAGCCATGGGCAGCTCTCAGAGGCTCTAGGCTCGTTTGCAAAACCCTTGACACCCCCAGCCCTAGTGCCAGCCCTGGCCTGGCCGAGCCACCTGGGGATGGAGCTTTTGCTGTCTTGTTTCTTTAGAACCGGGTGTGTTGGGGGCCGTGCTGTGTGGATTGCAAACTTACAAATACTCCACGGGGACTTCACACCTGTCTTTTGAGAAGAACACAGGGAGGGAGGTGAACTCACAGAAGTGTATGTTCTTGGTGTGGTAACAGTAACAGTTAAGTAAAGATGTTATAGATGCTTTCGATTATTCTTTTGTGGTCACTGTCTTGAATCAAAGTTCGTGGGAAGTGAAGTCCTGACGTGCTCTGTTACTGTTTGTAGATCCACATCATCGACTTCGATGACGAGAACAACATCATAAATAAAAATGTCCTCCTCCATCAAGTGGGTGAGATCTGGCACCTTAGCACCAGTCCCGCCGACCGGGGCGTGCTGGCCACGTGCTACAACAAACGTGAGTGCTCGCGGGCGTTGCTGCGCGCCTCGACGTCGGTCTTACGTGGCTGACGGGTTGGTGCAAGATGTACAGGTTGGGGTGGGCGAAGGGGCTGCGCCCGCGGGGAAGCCGGGGTGCTGCAGGCACACGCTCGTCACAGTCGCTATGACCCGCCGTCTGAGACCGGAGGCGGAGTCGCGGTTGTTCCAGGTGCGGTGACCCCTTGGGGCAGGGGAGTGATGTGCTGGGGGCTCTCGAATGACAGAGGCAGGGGTCCTCCTGTGTTTGTCACTGCGCCCCCCGGGAGGGTAGCTGATTTGTGTACACGTGTGCATGCATGCGGGTGCGTGCAAGCCTGTGCACACGTGTGTGTGCGCGTGTGTGTGCACGAGCGTCTGGCCCATGTGCTTGTTGGCTTTGCAGTCTTCGGGGCCTTTGACGTTAGTGTCAACCCAGACATCTGGCGCCCAGCCGGCCACGCACCTTCTCCATTCTCCTGTCTCTGTCGTTGTCCCTAAGCGGTGTTCTGATTCTGGCTTTGGGGAAACCCCACAGTCCATCTTTCTCCGTAAGCGGAATAAAGTCTGTTTTGTGCCGTGTCGTCTCTACAATGCTCCCTTCGGTGTCAGCGGGCCCAGTTGGCTGATGGGCATTCTGTAGTGTCTGCCCCCAGGCCCCTTGTTCCATGTCCTCCCCCTTCCTGGCCCAGCCTCAGGATGCTGGTGTGTGCAGCTGTCCTCTGCTGTGGGCACGCCGCATCTAGGAACCTGCGCTGCGACGCTCTGCACCCCGGGGCTTCTCCGTACGTGTCTTTCTGTTTAAGTTCACCTAGACCATCGCGTGTGTGTTTTTATTTTAAAGATTTTTTTTACTTATTGGAGAAAGAGAGAGAGAGAGTGCTAATGAGCAGGGGGGTGGGACAGAGGCAGAGGGAGAAGCAGACACCTTGCTGAGCAGAGAGTCGGATGTGGGACTTGATCCCAGGACGCTGAGATCATGACCTGAGCCGGAGGCAGACGCTTCACCCACTGAACCACCCAGGCGATCCTACCTTTGTGTTTTTAACACTTCTTTTCTTTGGGGCAACAAAGTTGTCTTCTGAAGGTTCGTTTGCCCCCGAGCCCCTTACGTTCTCGATCTCTCATTCGTCGCTTCGACTAGCGCTCTTCCACTCGCTGAGCGCAGCCTCCTGGGAGCCCACTCGGGCTCTCCCTCTTACCCCGTCGGCAGAGTGTCGGGGGCTTCTCGGGCCGAGGCCGCTGTGTCTGTCTTCCTTGTTCCTTGCCTCAGACCAAGGTCATTACGTGCAGCCGACTGTGACAGGGCAGCGGTCCCCCGAAATCTTCTCCTAGCTTACTCGGGGTGTAACACACTTGACCCTTACACACCGGCCCCCGCGCCCCGGCACCCTTGCTCTGCGTGGCTTTGCGTCTCCTCCTGATGCCTGACGCCAAAGGCTGTCTGTGTTGCGGGTAAGGCCAGTTGTCCCCGCACCTGCCCGTGGGGCTGCTGTCTCCCACCTTGGCGTTGCTGCTACCACTGCCTCTGCCCGGTGCATGGCGCCTTGAAAGTAGAGGTGGTCCTCTTCTGGAAAAGTGACTTTCAGACATTTTTTTGGACCAATTTCCCTTTTGATTAACTTAAGATCAGCTGGCCTTAGTTTTGCCTCCCAGGTACCTTTCGCGTTGCCGTAGAACGCAGCCGGATCACAGGAGTGACGTCCCACCGCCTTTGCTGCACCTGGTCAGCTAGAAGCAGGCCGTTGGTCTTGGGCGCGGACTGCAAAAATGTGTCACACTAGCAGTGCCCATCACAGGCCCCTGCTTCCCCCAGGGCCCCAACCCTCATGTGAGCACAGTCGTCATCTCCAGACACCTGGCCACGGTGGCACCAGCCTTGCTCAGCTCCAGGCGTGCATCTGGCTTCCGGGTATGATCTGGCGTCGGGGTCCTCCGCCTGCTGACCCATGAGGGCTGTAAGCACCTGCCCGTCACACGGGGCTGGGACAGGTGGGGGGTAACGACTGGTGACACACATTTAGGCGGGACGGATGAGGTCCGAGGAGCCGTGGCCAGTCCTAAAGGCAGACGCGGCTGGAGGGCCTGGAGTGGGCTTCGGCCGGGTGCCCCGGACCCGTGTCTGCCCTGCGGGCTCTTGGCCCTGCGCTCCGGCCCCCCTCTGTCCTTCCTAGAGCAGCAGGCAGGTGTGCCCGGGGACCACCACCAGCCCCTGCAGCACGTGTGGGCCACGTAGCCCTGCGTCTGGTCCGGGCCGGCAGGGTCCCGTGACGTGGGGTCCACAGGACACAGACAAAGCCGTTCCCACAGGTCTTCCTGAGCTGGTCTCCTGTCTGCCTCGGCTCCTGCTGGGGAGGCAGAAGGCCCTCACCCTCTGCCTCCACCTCTGACCCTCCGGCCTCCCGGCTGGACGCTTCCTGTCCTGTGCCTGTTGATCCTCCTGAGGGTTTAGCAGATGTCGAGCAGCCTGCCCGAGCCCTTTTCTCTGGAAGAGACTCCGCTTTGCCGACAGTGGAGTCTCTGACTTTTAGCAGCTGCTGCCTGCTGGGGAGGCTGAGCGCCTCAGAGCCATCGAGTGCGGGTTCCTTAGTGCGTCCCGTGGCCGCCCTCCGGCCCTTCTCTTTCACCTTCTACCATCAGTAGCCAGACACAGGCCAGGCCGCCCTGCTCTCTGCCCGGGGCGTCTGTACACAGGGAGTGCGTTCTGCCTTCCCTCATCAGGATGGAGCTGCCCAGCCGCCTCACCGCGCGGCTCCTGCCCGTTGGCCTCCTCGGCCCTCTCAGCTCTTCATGGTTCACATCTGTTCCGCCCCAGCTCTGTGTGCGTCACGTTCCTGGGATTAGGGCCCAGACTGCTTGGGGCCAGACACATCTGGAGGCTTGGAGTAAGGATTTCTGTTCGCTGTGCGGACTTTGTACACTCAGAAGGCTGTGCAGCGACTGCACGTTTGCACATGGACACTTGGGGTCTATGCTTTGCACTGAGCTCCCCACCCATCGTGAGGCTTCCTCCCTGCAGTATGTCAGGTGTGGGTTAGACCCAGAGCATCACAGGCGTGGTTACAGTGGGGCTCAGGTGTCATTGTTACAGCGGATCTTTGCGTGAGACCAGAAGTGCATTTGCCCTTTATCTTCCAGTGTGTTTATGTCGAATCGTGCTTTCCACCTTTTAGTGCCCAGGCTGGTCGAGGGCCCCGTGCGGGTGTTAGCACGTCCTCCCTGTCATGTGCTGGCTCGTTGAGAGTAGCGCCCAGACACACCTGTCCTTCGCTGTGCTGCCGCACCTCACGTGCTTGTGCCTGCTCTGCAACGAACGGCCCACACTTCAGGTCTTCTTGGACATGCGTGTGTTTTGGACAGTGGTCGCCTCCTCTAATCGAGAGCCATTGTGTCTCACACCCCAAGTCACGCCCACAGAGGAGGGGGCTGCCGGGGGCAGCGAGCGGGAAGGAGGGCGATGGGTAGAGGTGGAGCTGGTCCCAACGCCCACCTCCCAGAACCTCTGGGAGCGACCTGTGTCTGGCAGGGAATTGTTCTCGCTTAAGGCTGTTCTCCGTGTCCCCCTCACGTGTGTCCTGACATCCGCTCTGTGGGTCTAACTGGGGGACAGGAGGAGGGAACTATGGAGAAGTGCTGAGATGTGGATTCCACTTTGTGTGCTGTCCTCTTCTTGAAAAATCTTGGGATTCATGTTTGCTGTGAATGACTGTGTCTAAATTATATCCATACATCGCAATGTGCAAAAAAATTTCTAGAACTTGGTGGAAGTCTGCACTCTGCTAGAACGCTTGTGCCTCTGCGCGCACACTCACACACACACGCACACACACACTGGGGCGTCACGATGGCCTTGTAAATAAGTGTGGAGAATTCGATTAATTTACAACTCACTTTTGGGAACATTTATTTATTTGAGAGAGAGAGTGAGAGAGCACGTGCGGGGTGATGGATGGGCAATGGGAGAAGGACAAGCAGACGCCCTGCCGAGCACAGATCCCTACGTGGGGCTCAATCCCATGACCCTGACGTCATGACCTGAGCCCAAACCGAGAGTCAGTCGCTCAGGAGCCCTAACTCACAGTCGTTTTTAAAACTGCAGAAGAGAAGGTCCCCTCTGTAGCTTCTGTTGATCTGCTCGGGAGGGGTGGCCAGCGGCAGTGTTCAGGTCCCCTCCTGCAACCGACACAGCGGCCACGTGCAGGCAGCAGTTCTTGGGAACTGGCAGCAGGTCAGCGTCACCAAAATGTGCAAACTCTCCTTCCAACCAGACTTGGCGCACACACGCACCTGCTCTCTGTCGTCTCTACCGCGCATGTGCTCCCACTCTCTGTCGTCTCCGCGCCTGTTCCCGCTCCCTGACGTCTCCGCATGCACGTGCTCCCGCTCCCTGTCGTCTCCGCGTCTGTTCCCGCTCCCTGTCGTCTCCGCGTCTGTTCCCGCTCCCTGACGTCTCCGCGCGCACCTGCTCCCGCTCCCTGACGTCTCCGCGCGCACCTGCTCCCGCTCCCTGATGTCTCCGTGCCTGTTCCCGCTCCCTGACGTCTCCGCGCCTGTTCCCGCTCCCTGACGTCTCCGCGCGCACGTGCGCCCGCTCCCTGACGTCTCCGCGCCTGTTCCCGCTCCCTGACGTCTTCGCGCGCACGTGCGCCCGCTCCCTGACGTCTCCGCGCGCACCTGCTCCCGCTCCCTGATGTCTCCGCGCCTGTTCCCGCTCCCTGACGTCTCCGTGCCTGTCCCCGCTCCCTGAC
Source organism: Ailurus styani (assembly GCA_002007465.1). NCBI lineage: Eukaryota > Metazoa > Chordata > Mammalia > Carnivora > Ailuridae > Ailurus > Ailurus styani. Next base: position 1,293,446 of record LNAC01000402.1, on the reverse strand, counting down.
GTCTCCGCGCGCACCTGCTCCCGCTCCCTGACGTCTCCGCGCCTATTCCCGCTCCCTGACGTCTCCGCACGCACCTGCTCCTGCTCGGTGACGTCTCTGCGCGCACGTGCGCCCACTCCCTGACGTGTCGGTTGTGCGAGGGGCAGGTGACCAGATGCAGGCTGTGAAGGGGGGTCTGTGGCTGCTGGGGAGGTGAGTTTCACTGCCACCCGGGATGATTGAGAACCTCCGGGTCCGGGTGGTGGGGCAGAGTTGTACGGATGGTGAACTCTTCCTGAACTTCTGAATGGGTTAGGGTTAAAAAAGCAAACTCTGGCCTTTCTTTCGGATAATTTTATAAGGCAAATGCATCTCCCCGGAAGCCAAGTGACGGCCTGTGGGAGGACGGAGGCTGTTTCAGCTGTGCCCCAGGGCCTGGCACAGCTGGGAATCTGCACAGTGGCTGAGCACTTCACCGGCTCGGTGTGGAATGGGGGTGGTGACCGGCCACGGTCCCCCCGGGGAGACAGGCCTGCGTGTCCCGCACACGAGGAAAGCCTCAGTCCTTGCCCTGCCGCCGTCCCTTGGCAGCGTGGGGTTCACGCAGGGACGTCGGGCCGCGTGTGCCTCACAGCACTTCCTGCCTGCGCGGCTGCAGATGTTCACACTGCGCTCCCCCCGTACCTGGCTCCCCTTCACCAGGTGCTTCTGGTAGGGCCTGGGCCCTCGTGTGCAGCCTGATTCCTGTGTTCCGGCTCCTGTGCTCACGCAGGTGTTCTGCAGGTTCCTTGAGAAGAAAGTAGATGCTTCAGATAAACTCAGTCGTCTGTTTTAAAACATTGTGACTTTGCTGCTCTCATTTCCTTTTCTTCTCAATGTGTGTGTCTGCGTGTGTATCCTGTCATGCATATCTGTTTGCCATGTGCCTGCGTGTGTCCTTTCTGTCGTGCGTGTCTGTCGTGTGCGTCTGTGTCTGCTGTGTGCCTACACGTGTCATATCTGTCATGCATGTCTGCCATGTATGTGTCTGCTATGTGCCTGTGTGTCATAGCTGTCATTGCATGTCTGTTGTGTATCTGTGCCGGTGTGTCTGTCTGCCATGTGCCTACATGTATGTCATATCTGTCATACCTGTCTGTGTTGGTGTTTCATGTGTCTGCATGTGTCTTATCTGTCGTGTGTCTCTGTGCGTCTGCCATGGGCCCGCAAGTGTGTTGTATCTGTCATGTGTCTGTCGTGTCTGTGCGTGCGTGTGCTTGCATGTGTGTCCTATTTGTTATGTGTGCCTGCATGTGCCCGTGTGTCCTATCTGCCATGTGTTTGCTTGCCTGTGTGTCATACCTGTCACACGTGTCCATTGTGTGGGTCTGTGTCTTTGTCTGCCATGTGTCTGCGTGTGCCTGTGTATCATGTCTGCCGTGTGTGCCTGTTACGTCTGTTGTGTGTATCCTGTCATGTGTATCTGTGTGTGTGTGTGTGTGTGTTCGCTGACTGCTCCCTTTTGGCCCCTTGTTGGGCAGCAGGGGGCACCAGCGTCCTCCTCTGTGCCCTGCTCATCACTCTGGTCCTTCCCACCACCCTCCCCTCCCCGGTTGGCTGCGTCCTAGCCTGATGCTGTTTTAAAAGCTTTCTTGCGTTTCTCAGATATTTTTCTAAATACTTTCACAGCCATGAAGAGCTTGCTTGCAAAGCGCATGGCAGAATTGGGTTCATCGGTGGCATCTCACTAAGGTGCCGCTGGTGGATGGGTTTTCCTACCCTGGCAAGTACCGAGCTCCGTTCCCTGATCCCCAGCCCCCAGGCTGCGAGAGAGACCTCAGGGCCCTCGAGGCCCTTGGATGCAGCAGGGAGCACGGCCGGCGTGTGGGAGAGTTTGACCTTTGGTTGTGTTTGCAGCTTTGTTTATGTGGGACCCTGTTCAGGACAGGATTCAAATGTGTTACTAGGCAATGTTGCTACTGCTGCTTCTGGTAAAAAATAATGACTCCTGCCTGCCCACCACCTCTGTCTCTGCAACCCTCTGATGGGCCGTTCTTTGGGCCTCCCTGCAGGTGGTGGTTCTCACAGCTGGTCCTGTCCCTTGCGGGACCCAGTCATTGAAGTAATTGACACCTGTGAGTCACGTGGCTTCTAAAGCGGGAGCTGCTACGTTGGTCTGGTGAGAGCCGGGCCTCAACACCCGTGCTGGCCTCGGGAGGACACGGGAGGTGGCGGCCGGCAGCCATGTGGGCCCCTCCTGGAGTCTGCCCTGAGTCTGCGGTCCAAGGGCCTGACTGCAGGTGAACCCGAGCGACCTCCTGCCTTCCCCACAAGAGTCTGATGGAGGCTCTTCCCAGGCCCAGGGGACATAAGAGGCCTTCGTAAGTGAGGGCAGGGAGAGGTCATGTGCTTTGGAGAGCAGCCGTTCCTGTAGAGCGACAGGGAAGGTCTGCACTGAGAAGCCGTGCAGCATGGACGAGCGCGTGGACAGACCGTGCGGGGGTTGAGGGTCACCGTGGGTAAGCAGGACTTCACGGGTTAGCTGTGAGCTGCCTGTCTGTTCCGAGCTTTGATTATAATCCGAGGAAGGAATTCTTGAGAGGTTGTGGACACTCATCGCGGGGAGAAAGTGCTTTTGGGCAGAGACTGGACCCGTTCTGTTTCATGAAGGCCTGAGCGCAGTGAGCCTTGCTCACTGTCACGTTCAGAGGACCTGAGCGCCAGGCTCGCAGGTGAGAATGCAGCCCGAGGACAGCGCCGGGCGTGCTGCTTGCGGTGAAACAGACAGGGAAGAGCCCAGGTGACCCTCGGGTGCTGGCTCTGCCAGGGGCTTCCTGAGAAGCTGGGGCCATTGGGGGCCTTTCCCACCCCCGAGGCTAGCATGCTTCCTGCATCGCCTCTGGTGCTCCCTCCACCCCCAGAGAGTGCTCGGAGACCTGCCCCCTGCCCCACCGGCTGACCCAGGGCTGTTTCTTAGCCTGAGCACCTTCCATCCCGACACACCGTGTGGAATCCTTGCAGTGAATGGATGGTGTCGTTCGAGAGATTATTTGTGGTCTTCAGTGGCCAGGTGTTTTTTGTTTTGTTTTTTTGTTTTTTTGTTCTGTGTTTTAAAGACATAGAAAGGAACCGTGGTGTCATTTAGCTTACCTGCCAGTTTCCGAATTCCCAGAAAGAGCCAGAGGTTATGTGGGATTTATCGTTCCTGCGTGTCAATGTTTGCCGCTTTTAATCCATAGATTTGGTGTGGGAACAGTGAGGACTTGTGTTTAAACTAGTGAAAGTCATCGTGGCCAAACTACTCCTCTGTCGTCAGCAGCCGCTACAGTAACAGTGGCTGGGATGCGGATCACTTCCTGGATGTCACTTTTGGGCCCTGGGTTCTGGTTCCAGGCGGTGCCCTTCATTCTTCCAGACAGCCTGTCTTTTAAGTTGGAGTTCAATGCACAATAGGGCTGTTTAGATCCTACTAGTTCATTCCGAGGTCACAAATGAATTTAGCATGAGTTTCCAGCTTTAGACGTTTCTTTGCATTCCACATTTTAAAGGTATTGATGGATTGATGGGTTGAATTTCTGTGCTGCTTCAGACATAGCCCTGGAAGTTGAGGACGGAAGGATGAGAGACCGGGTTCCAGACAGTGGAACCGTGTCGCACGGGGCAGATGCAGAGACGGTGCTGGCGGAAGCCGATTCAGCTGGCGCAGCTCCAGAGCCGGGTCCGGATCCTTCCCACGTGTGCACGGCCCACTCTCTGTGTGGGTCCCGAGGCCCGGGCAGCGCGGAAGGCAGTGGGGGCGGGGTGGGGGGTGAGGCGCCCCAGCCCGGCCTCGGCCTCGGGGACCGCTCTGCAGTCGGGCCTCTGGACTTCTCCGGCTCCTCCGGACGCAACTGCCTGTGAGAACGCTCACTTCGTAAGGGGAGCCATACCCCTCGGGTTCGTATGCCGACTCTACGCGGTGCGACCCGGCGACTCAGTGCGGCTCGGTGGAGGCTCTCGCCCTCAGTAAATCGCGGTGGCTTCCGTTCATTGTGTTCCTGGGCTCTGCCGCCTGCCGGGACCCTGGCGGCGGGGGCGGGAGCCCGCCGACTCGAGGTCTGTCCCCCCTCGCGTGCGCGGAAGGAGGGGCCGCCCCGGATGGTTCCCGGGGCTCCCCGAGCTGCCAGCCTCGGGCTTTCTGCCGACAGTCGACCGGAATACCGTGGTTTCTGTTTAAAGCCGCAATTTCCCATTTATCTCTGCATCAAATTAGAAAATTGCATTTTTGAGTTTTAAATGGTTCTTTTATGAAAATAAGCTAAGGGAGGAAGGAGGGTTTCCTTGGAAGAGAATTCTGGTAAGGCCTGTGTGTGTGAGACCATAATTCTGAGATAAGTGGCAGAGACTCCTCCGAGGCCGGAGGAGGCCCAGCCGTCGGGGTCGTCGCCAGGCGCCGTGCCAGCCGAGAGCGGAGCCGGGCCGGCGCTTCGTTCCGCAGATGCTGTCGGCTCGGGAGCGCGCGGGCTGGCTGGCTGGCTCCGGGGAGAGCTGGCTGTCTCCTCTGCACGGACAGGGCGAGGCGGAGCACCTCCTCTCCCTCGGGGTGCGGGTGCCCAGTGAGGACAGGTGAGAACTAGGGCTTCCCGTGATCCCGCTGCCGAGGAACAGACAGGAAGGCAGTGGGAGAACTGTCGTGAGAGCTGTCTCGGTGCAGCTCCTCCAGGGCGCCCTCCAGGGCACCCTCCAGGCCGGGGGCGCCGGGCGGCTCGGGCGTTCCCAGGGCGGGTGCGGGCAGGCCCCCTCCCCGTGCAGGCATTTCACCCACCGCACCTGACGGCGCCCGGGCCTGCCTTCCGCTTTCCCGCCACACCAAGTCAAGTACGCTTTGCAGTGCCACAGTCTGTGTTCCATTTTAACCCTTAACGTTTTGCGGGCTCCCATTTTTCTGTGATGAACAAGAATAGAGTCCCTGGACCTCTCTTTGCTGGACTGGCTGTGTGCTACCCAGAGCGTCAGCTGAGGATGATTTCATTCTGGAGGCGGAAGCCCAGATGGGCCTGCAGTTGAGTGTGTGTGCTGTGTGTGTGGGCGTGCACTCTCTGGGCGGGCTGTGTGCATGGAGTGGATCCGCTCTGTGTGCTGCGCAGGTGCGGTGTGCTGCGTGAGGAGTTGTGCGGGAGCGTATGTTGAGGGCGCGTGGTTTGTGTATGTGCTGAATGTGTGTTGGGGGATGAGGAGTGTGTGTGCTGTGCGTGTGGGGCGTGTGCTGTGTGTGCGGAGTGTGGTGAGTGAGAGGAGTGTGTGTACGCTGTGCATGTGGAGTCTGCAGAGAGTGTGCTGTGCATGTAGAGTGTGTGGAGAGTGTGAGGTGTGTGCCGTGTGTGGAGTGTGGTGACTGTGAGGAATGGTTGTGCTGTCTGGTCCGTGTGTGTGTGGAGTGTGTGGAGTGTGGAGAGCATGAGGAGTGTGTGTGTTGTGTGTTGATGGTATGTAGTCAGTGTTTGGAGTGTGTGTGTTGTATGTGTTGTGTGTGAGTGTGTGCTGTGTGTGTGAAGAGTGGTGGGTGTGAGGAGTGTGTGCTGAACGTGTTGAGGGTAGTGGTGAGTGAGGAGAGTGTGCTGTGTGTGGAGAGCGTAAGGAGTGTATGCTGTGCATGTAGAGTACGTGGAGAGTGTGAGGAGTGTGTGTGCTGTGTTGAGGGTATGTGGTGAGTGTGAGGAGTGTGGAGTGTGGAGAGCATGAGTGTATGGAGAGTGTGAGGAGTGTGTGTGCTGTGTTGAGGGTATGTGGTGAGTGTGGGGAGTGAGTGTGCTGTGATGTGGAGAGTGAGGAGTGTGTGCTGTGCGTGTGGAGTGTGTAGGGTGTGTGTGTTATGCGTGTGGAGTGTGTGGAGAGTGTGAGGAAACTGACGGGCGAGCGGGAGATGCGCTCCGAGACTTGTGTTAGGCGCACCTCCTCTGCGGGTGGGGGTACGTGTGTGGGCGCGAGTGCTTTGGCCTTCATCGCCGTCCTGTGTGCGCAGGAGGGGCGTGAGGATGATGATGATGAGGAGGAGGATGATACTAACCATTTAGTGCTTAGGTACCGGGCCCCCGGCTAAGTGCATTTTTGTGGATTATCCAGTTTTTAAGTTTATTTAAAAAAAATTTCAGTTTTTTTTTTTTTTAGGTAGAATTGACATGTAACATTGTATTGAAGTGCACAAGAGAATGATGCAGTATTTGGGTGTATATATTGTGAAATGATCACCACAGTAAGTCTGGTTAACCCCCGTCACCACACTTAGTTACACACGTGCTTTGTTTGTGTTTTTTGTCCTTGTGAAGAGAACTTTCGAGATCGACTTTCAGCAGCTTGCAAATATGCACTAGAGTATCATTGACTGGGGTCACCGTGCTGTGTGTTCCGTCCCCAAGACTTATTTATCTTGTGACCAGAGCCTGGACTTTTTGACCACGTCCACCCAGTTCCATGCCCGGCCCCCTCGCCCTCCTCTAGCAGCCACCAATCTGTTGTGTGTCTGTGAGCTCTTTTTCTTTTTTTTTAAGATTCCACATATAAATGGATCATACAGGATTTGTTTTCCTACATCTCTGACTCATCTCACTTACGACAGTGCCCTGCAGGTCCATCCATGTTGTGACAGATGGCAAGACTTCCTGCTTTTATGGTGGGATCCTATTTCATTGTGTGCTGGGTGTGTGTTTATATGTAGTCTCTTCGTCCATTCATCCACTGGTGGACGCTTGGGTTGTTCCCGTGTCTTGGCTGTTGGAAGTCATGCTGCAGTGAACATGGGCGTGCAGCCCATTCTGTAGCTTAATCTGCTGTTATTATTTGCATATTCCCAGTGAGGAGTTCGTTACAGTGATTTGCCAGTCTAGCAGCACTAGTTAGGAGTGGGGTCGGGATTTGCATCTGGGCATCTCGGTTCCAGAGCACCTGGCCTGCAGGTTATCAGGCTTTAAGGTGGTTGTTTCTGGGGAAGAATTCTGTAAACATACTCAGTTATAAAAATGTTTTCTTCTAACTGGTTTTTGTCACAAAGGACAGAGCTATCATGGTCACCACTTTGGGGCGTTGTTTGTAATGATGGTCAAATGTTGGAGTTTAGAGGCCAATGAGATCAAAAATCTTAAGCACAGGCCCCCTTTTCTCTTTAGAGATATAATTATATTTTACAGACCCAGATACTCTGTAGCTTGGGCGAGTCCCGGTGCCCTCCTTGCCTGGGTGTTATTCCTGTAGGCACAGGTCCCCCGACTGTGTTTGTACACACCGCACCAGACTTCCTGTCCTTCCAAGTGGGGGCGTACCAGCCGCAGAGGTCCTCAGAGGTGTGTATCTGTAGAGCCTGGGTTTGGATGCACATTTGGGGATTGACGTGTGCCGTGTTACCAGATCTGTTTGGGCTTCTGAGTTTCCAGCAAGCAGATCAGGAGAATTCTGATCGCCAGGAGTCCTCTGAGCCTGGCTGAGTCCCGTAGACGGCTGGTTTGGACAGCGAGGGCTTGAGTGGGGAGAGCTCAGACGACAAAGGACGCCTGCATTGTTCTTGTATAGTCGCCTGACAGGAGTTAGGATCCAGAATACAAGGCATGTTTTTTTTTTTTTTTTTTTTACAGGGCATGTTTTTAATTAGCTGCTGCTGCTTTTTTCTTCTTTTTGCGATTTTTTCCTGTATTGTGTCTCCACTCCTGACCTCTTCGGATGCCATCCGTATCGTATCTCTGTCCTCACTGACTTTCTGTAGCACCTCCAGATCTAGTATCATCTGGAAATTTAATTAATGTGCTGTTTACTGCTCCTTCCAGATCACTAATGAAGATGTTAAATAAGGCTTGATCCCCAGAGCACCCCACTGGACACCTCCTCGCAGCTTAATGTTCTGCCATTTATCAGTGCACTTCCTTTATGTCCTTCCTCCAGGTTTCAGGCCACGAGGGGGTGCTTAGACAAAGCTCAGTCTGAATTCATTTTTCCAGTAACACTGTAAAAACCACAGGGCCAGATTCCTCCCGCCACCCCATTTCCAGTAACACTGTAAAAACCCCAGGGCCAGATTCCTCCCGCCACCCCATTTCCAGTGACACTGTAAAAACCCCAGGGCCAGATTCCTCCCGCCACCCCATTTCCAGTGACACTGTAAAAACCCCAGGGCCAGATTCCTCCCGCCACCCCATTTCCAGTGACACTGTAAAATCCCCAGGGCCAGATTCCTCCCGCCACCCCAGATATGCTATTTGCTTTGTTCTTCCCCAGCTAGGGAGTGCGCTCTGCCCCCGCCGCCCCTTCCCTGTGGCAGCAGCCAGGTTTGGGGCCACACAGAGGAGCGGCCAGCAGCGGCCATGGCCCGGTGAGGCCAGGACCCAGGCACAGGATGCTCCTCATCTGGGGTGCTGTGCACCTCGCACAAAGCCATCTCGCTGTCGTCTTGAGTCTCTGTGGGTCACCGTGACAAGTGCCACAGACCGGGGGGCTCAGGATTCCCTCCTAGCTCTGGAGGCTGGAAGTCCGAGACGGAGGGGTGAGCAGGCTTGGCTTCTCCGAGGCCTGTCTCCGTGGCTTGCAGCCGGCCACCCCCTCCCGGTGTCCTCACGTGGTCGTCCCTCTGTGTCTTCCTCTCCTCTTCTTGCGAGGACATCAGCTGTTGGGTTAGAGCCCACCCAGATGGCCTCATTTAACTTAAGGGCTGTTTCTCCAAGTACAGTCACCTTCTGAGGTTCTGGGGGTTAGGGCTTCACCGTATGAACGTTGGGGGACACAGCTTATGGAATTTTGGATTGATTCATTTCCTGAGACAAGAGGTTTGGGGAGGGGGTTCCATCTTGGTTAGGCTCTCAGACCAAATGTTAGGTAACCTGCCTGTCATCACTTAACACATTCCTGGTGTTTCATGATGCAGGTCACCTGCGAGGTGGCATGCACTTTGCTTTTGTTTTTGACTGAAGGCAAGACCTTGGAAGCCTCCCATCCATTTCGCTGAGGCATTTTGAGTCACTCACTATTGAGACTGGGGACACGAGGTCAGGAGGCGAGACTTGGCCT
>LNAC01000402.1:1255614-1284160 GCA_002007465.1 Ailurus styani | reverse complement strand
GTGGGGCCATAGGTGTGCGTGGGGGGGGAGGGGGTGGGGACTCGCTGCTCTGTCCTGCATAGCCTGCTTTGTTGCAGGTCCTGGGCAGGTGCAGGGGGTGGGGGGCATGTAGCCAGTGCAGCCCACACCGTGCAAGCAGCGGCTGAAGAGCCGGGCCGGGCGCGGTGATGGCATGCGTGCCCTGGGCCTCTGGAGAGCAGGACATCGCAGGTGGGGCATCTCAGGCCCAGGCTGGTGTTAGTCTGCCTTCCTCGGAGCAGGGCCTGGCAAGCAGCCTCTCAAAGGGCAGGTCGGAGTGAGGCATCCATGCCCAGGGTCAGGGGGGGTTTTGAGATCAGACCTGTCTTTTCCAAAGATCACCGAGGAATGGGAGGGGGTCCCCAGGGCCCAGGGAGAGTGCCCTGCTGCTGCTTCTCCTCGGCCTGTCCGTGTCGTTCTTGTCATTCTGTGGTCCTCTGACTCACCAGACATAAAATTATGCAAAAATAGTCTAAAAAAAAAGTGCAAGTACTACGAAAATGAGAAAAACCTCAGTATGCTGGTAAAATTTCAGGAAGACGGAAAGACCAAAAGATGTCTTTAAAAATAAAAAAATTACAAGAGTAAACCCATGATGGAGAATAAAGGCAAAAGGATGTGGCACCGGCTTGGTGACGTACGATGTTTTGGAAGGCTTCTGTGTGAGTGGTGACCTGCCGAGCTCCTCCTGTGACCCCGGGGGAGGGCGGGGGACCAGCAGCTGGCGTCCCGGCAGCGGGAGTCTGCCTCGCGCCCCCGCGTCTGGGGGAGAGCGCCCACGTCCGCGCCGGGATGCGGTGTTCAGCAGAGGAAGGTGAAATGTCAGGCAGACTGTAGATCACGCCAGCGCAGAGTCCTCGGGAAATTGGAACAATGAAGAGCTGACAAAGCAGCAGGGCCGCGTGAAATGTGGCTGGCGCGCTGGCCCTGCGCTCTCGAGGCCTGCTGCTCGCAGGGGGCCCCGCCCGGCTCTGCCCTGCTCTGCAGTGAGCACCAGCGGAGCCCTCTCTGGCCAGGGGGACTTCCTAGGCCCCACGGATCAGTCTGGAAATAGCCGGAGCTGTCGCTGGGACCACGTGGGGCTGGGAGTGAGAGGCAGCTGGCGGCGGGCGGGGTGGGGGGCCTGTGGCCCCTGTGGCCCCTGCTGAGTATGACCCCACAGTGAGGGTGAAGGTCAGATGCACGTGCACGCCCGGTGGCTCCTGGCCTCACCCCCTCCTTCCTCCGTCCCCACTCTCGGAGCCCACTCCCCTCCTTTCCCTTCTCCCCAGCCCAGCTGGGCCCGCCTTCCTCATCTCAACGGTTATGGCTCCACTCCGACAACTATATTCCCTCCCACACAGATCTGGGTCCGTGTGGTGCTTCTCAGCAACCTGCAGGGCTTCCCCGTGTAGGCTGTGGAACCCGGGCTGGCTCAGATGGTGATCGGCTCCGGGGCCTGAGCGCGGACAGACCCTCTCCAAGGCTCAGCCTGCCTCCGTGAAGCTGGGAACGTGGGGCTGGGATGACGTGACTCCCGTGGGAAGTGCTGGCCCCACGAGCTTTGCCTCCTGCACACTGGCCCCCCACGCTGTCTTTCTGTGCCCGCCTCCCAGTGTGGGGTCCCTGTCCTCCGGCTCCATCCGCACCCGGTTCCCGCCCACCTCTGTTGTTCCTGTGCTGCATTTCATGCTCATCTCTCCGCCTTAAACCTTCTTCCTGCAAACACCTGCCCGTCGCGGGGGTCTGATCCCACAGAGGCCCTGTACCCCCCCCAGACACCTGCACCCAATGGCCCCTGCAGCGGGAGCCTCACGCCAGCGCTGGCTCTGGGGACTCTGGATGAGAGACTGACCTGGCCTCACTGGGCCGCTGGCCCCACTGGGTGGTGAGGCGGTGTTTGCCTCGCTTGCAGGTTTGTGGTGAGGCCAAGATGAGAGTGTTCCGCAGCTGCAGGGCTGACAGAAAACACAGGACGCTCCAGGAAACTTGCATTTCAGACACATACGGAATAATTTTTAGCGTACTCATGTCCTGTGCAAACTGTTTTTACTTTTCAGTCTGACAACCCTTGTTGGAGGGCGCGCCGCGGACGGAAGGCTTAGTGCCGTCCACTGGGGGGCGACGCCGGGCAGTCGGGAGGGGGTGGCTGTCAGCGACATGGGGGGACAGGCGGAGCAGTGCTGCCACCGACTGCCTCAAGCCCGGCCACCGGAGATGCGGACGACCTCACCGACGGAGGGTCTTCCCAGCAGCAGCGCCGCTGGCCGAGCATGGGGCATGGCGGGCACCCGAGGCCCTCCGACCGTCTCAGCGGGCTGCTGGCTGTCGGGGCCGCCGCGGCTCGAGGCTGGGCTGCTGCTTCTCACCGGCACCGTGTCCTCTGCACCTCTCACTGCCTGTCGCTCTCACGTGCAGCTGGGAGGTCAGTGCCTGTCTGCTGTGCTCCTGGTACAGCCCCGCCGGAGGCGACAGCCCTCACCGTTGTGCGCACACAACCGCGGACGCCACTGACCGCGTGGGCGCGGCCCCTCGAGGCTGGAGACGCTGCTTTCGCTCAGCTCCAGCCGTGCAGGGGCTGCCCTGGCTCTCACTCTGGAAGGGCTCTTGAGAGGCCCCATGTCTAGATTTTATCTTATTTTTGGCTTGCATAAAGACAGATTTTTGTAAAGGTGATCGTGTACCTGCTTAAGAATTCTAACAGCAAAGAAGGCTGTGCAGCGAGACTGAAATCTCCCCTCCACCCCCAGCCACCAAGCCCCCAGTTTCCCTGCCAGAGGCAGCCACTAGAGATTTACCCCCAGAGACTTAGTCAATTAGAGTTAAAGGTTGGGCTTAATCCTCAAGGAAGCAGTGTCATCTTGTGTGGCAGTGTCGTGAGAAAGATGGAACCACGTGTCAGAACAAGGAGCTATTTTGAAAACCTGAAGGTGAAGAGGCAGGTTTCTGAGTCATCCTTTGTTTCAGGATGACCCGTCCCTCACTCCACCCGGACTCTAGGTAGAACACATACTGTTGGCTCTGAGGAGACGGAAACAGACCCCACGAGACTTTGCACCTGTGTGATGCCTTCTCGGCTCCGAGACCGGAGGCTGCGGCAGGTAAGGAGGGAGGTCCTGAGAATAGAGGTGAATGGGAGATCCTGCTGCCCCGCGGGCCTTTTCCAGCATCTGGCCTGGGCCCTCGGCAGGTCAGCAGTAGAGAGCCGCTCCTGGGAGTCATTAGGCGAGGTCCTTGCAAGGAGGAACCCTGGAAGACTCCGAGAAGCAGTCCCTGGTCCGGCCCCTGGACCTCCTCCCTTGGTGCCCTGGCCGGGTCAGCTGTCGGGTCGTCCCCGGCGAGCACAGTGCTTGGGCAGGGGACCTGGACGGCGGAGGCAGAGACAGGGCGTCCCCTCCGCACCCCCAGGCCCTCCTCGTTCTTCTGCTCCCTCTGCTAGCAGCTTTCGCGGGCCTCCTGTCGGGGGTATGGTTCTGGCCATTGAGGACCTGCCGCTGAACGAGGCGTGGGTCCGGCCTTCGGGGAACCGGCGTCAGTAGAGCGGAGAGACAGCAGCCCGTAACCGGCAGAGCAGGAGGAGAGAGATGGCCCAGGCCCGACCGTAGTTAGAGGGGGCGGGGGGCCTTTCCCCGGAGCATAGCCCTCTGTCGTCCCGCGGGAAGGGCCTGCGGGCTCCTCGCGGGGGCTACGCAGTGCGTGGGGCACACTTTTGGAGTCAAGCTTGTAGAAACCTGGTTCTGTGTAATGGGGGTCGGCCCCCCCGACCCCACCGCAGGCCTCATCTGTAGAACATATGCTTGGCATTCAGCTCCCCTGTGTGTGAAGGTCACCCAAGGTGACTGCAGAGGGACTGGGAGCAGTGTCTACTGTGCGGCAGGTCTCGTGAACGGTGGAACTGGATTCCCCGAGTGGCGCTGGCTGGCCCTGGACGGGAGGTGGCTTTGCAGTGGGGCTGTGCTGTATCTGATGCAGGTATTTTTTTTTTTTTAAAGATTTTATTTTATTTGACACAGAGAGAGAGATTACAAGTAGGCAGAGAGGCAGGCAGAGAGACAGGGAGAGGAGGAAGCAGGCTCCCCGCTGAGCAGAGAGCCCGATGCGGGCCTCGATCCCAGGATGCTGAGATCATGACCTGAGCCGAAAGCAGAGGCCTTAACCCACTGAGCCACCCAGGCGCCCATCTGATGCAGGTATTTGCCTGGTGTCTGGACTGGGTTGTCATGGGCCTTCCACCCAGTGATCCCATGGGACTCTCACCCTTGCCCGGGGCTTCCCCTGTATGCTGGGGACAAAGCTGGAAGGTCGGGAGCACATCAGAAATGCGCACTAGAAGGATGGACGAGCACCGGATGGCAGAGGTTAGCTTTTGGATCGTAGAAAACTGCAATAGCAGAGAGCATTTTTAAGAAGACCATTGTGAAGTCCCATCACTGGGTCCACAAAATGACCCACACAGACATCTGTGCAAACTTAGGCTTCATTGACTGGGGTGTGGCTGTTGGCGTGGTGGGGTGAAAGGTCAGGGCACAGCTGGGATGCCATTGTCTCTGCCGCAGAGAGAGGTGGCCTTTGTTCATCTCTTGGAGGCCACGGGCCGACTTGCGAGAGCCTGTGTTCAGCTGTCGGCAGGAGGGACGAGTGCTGTGTGTGGGCCAGCCAGCGAGAGCAGCAGGGCGAGGAGTTAGAGCCGTTTGTCGTCTGCCTGTCGGCCAGAGACACAGGGCCCCCCGATCCAGTCTGTCCTTGCAGGCGTGCAGCAGACACCGATGGCGCGGGCTCCCGTGACTGTCGGGTGAGGGGCCGTGGGTCCTTCGATCCCCGTCCAGCCCTGCATTTCTGCAGATCCCCTGGCATGGCCGTCTGTGTTCTTGCTAAGTGGAAATGGTTAAACAGGGGTTGCTGGGAGGCTTGTCCCCCGTTCCCCCCAAGTCTCGGCATCTGTTGAATTAAACGCATGGGAGAAAGAGATGCAGACTGTTCTTGGAGAATGTCAGTTCGCTTCTGGGTGTGAAATACTCGCCTGCCACCTGTGTGTTCTGAGTGTGGACAGGACCAAGTCCTTGCCCTTGTGGGATTTGCTTGTACTTAAACCCTCCTGCCCCCAAACGAAAAAAACATTGTTTATAATTAATTTTCTTAAATGTTTTTTAAAATGTGAAAACAAATCCTTTCCATTTCCCCCAAATTATTGAAGGTGTGGAGTTTGGCACATTCAGTTACTCATGCCTCTGGGTACTGACCTACATCGGGAGTCCTACATCAAGTCGTTTTCATACCAAGTTGATGAATTCAGGACTTTGGGGTCTCTGTGTGAATTTTCCACTTGATTTTGAAGGAAGACTCTATGAAGAATCTTGCTTTAGTATCTTATTTATAGCAGACACCTTGACTGTTTACGGGAGCTGGTCTTGGATGGAATGGCATCAGGATAAGATCTAGATAGATTTCTAAACTGTATAAGCTCTCCGTAAAAATCTATACCAGTTACAAAGCCCAGATAATTCATCGGAGGAATTAGCACACCGTGTGCAGGGAAGAATTGCTAAAAGATAAGGAACTAATAATTAGTGGCTTTTTTTTTTTAAAGTAGGCTCTATGCCCGCCATGGAGCCCAGTGCAGGGCTTGAACTCGTGACCCTGAGATCAAGACCTGAGCTGAGGTCAAGAGACGGATGCTTAACCAACTAAACCACCCAGGTGCCCCAATAAGTAGTGTTTTTGAAAATCCTATATGTATTTTTTGAAAATCAGAATAATTTGTGAGTATAAAACATAAGACCAAGGAGAATAAAATCCTGTTTTGTTCCTGGTGTCTCAGCTACTGCAGCATGTAAGGTCTGGACTTCTCTGGTGCTGGAGACACTTATGTCTGCACACAGATGGCGACCTGCTTAGATCCACATGCTGCTTTGCAATTTTCAAAATACTTGTCAGGCTATTTCAATGTGATATTTCTGGTGATCTGAGTGTAGTCACCTTCATATGCCCCATTTTACAGTTAAGGAGATAGAGGTTCAGAGGAATTCATTTGCTCAGGATCTCATAGATAACGTACCAGAATCAGATTTCCAAGAGAAATGTACCATTTTCCCCCCGATTACTTCTCCTACAGTATGGAAAACTTAGACTGATTTTTTTATTTGAAAAAGAATCTGATATTTTTTGGGGAAAGAATCATACAAAATTTAGTAGTGTACCACAGTTTAATAGCTCAAAATAATCTTTAAATATGTGTGAGATAATGCCCTAAAGATCTTGTATGTTACAGGTACTATAATACAAATTTACTGTAAATTTCAGATGAATTTTTGTTTTTATTTCTGTTTTTATTTTTATTTTTTTATTTTTAAAGATTTTATTTATTTGAGAGAGAAAGGGAGAACACAAGCAGGAGAAGGAGCAGAGGGAGAAGCAGGCTCCCCACCGAGCACAGAGCCTGACACGGGGCTCGATCTCAGGACTCCGGGATCATGACGTGAGCCAAAGGCAGACGCTTCACTGACTGAGCCACCCAGGTGCCCCTGATACTTCTTTTCCAGTAAAAACATTACAAGGGAAGATTTTTTACAACATCTTAAATATCGTACTCTTTGGAAACCATTTATGTTGTTTAGGGTCTAGAGAAGAAGACACAGCAAACCCCTATTTGCTGTGGTCGGTCTTCAGTGGCCCCTGAAACACTGTTTCCTGACCTTGGTTCTGTACTGAGCACAGACTCCTAATCCCTCAGTCACTTGTCATCTGTGCTCTGACAGAATGTGGAGATGTGCTGCCTGACACCTGCCCGCAGCGGGTGCGGGGTGGGAGCTGGCTCCTCTGTCCCCAGACGAGCTCTGCTAAAGACGGAATGTTCCAGTTTAACGCGTCACAGTCAGCGTCCCTGACCTCCGTGCAAGGCGCTGTCATGAACCTGCGGCCACACAAGTCCAGTTGAAGGGGCGGACTCCTCCAGAGACGTGTGTGCAGTCAGTGCAGCTCTTTCCCCCGTCACCGTGTCGTTCCTGGCCCTCCCGGTGGGCGTGCCTGTCTCTAGCGTGAGGCCCCTCTTGTTAATAAGTAGCACCGGTGTCATTAGAAGAGCAGGGAGCGGGGAGCCCGTGAGTGAAAGCCTCACCCCAGCAGGAGGTGTCTGTCCTGTGGGGGCCTGTCCCTGGTCCTGGGCAGGCGGCAGCCATGCGTGAGCCCCTCTCTGCCTCTTTTAGGCCCAGTGCTCTGGACCACGCTTTGGAGGTTGAGTTGTTTTGAAAACAGTATATACTTGGGTTGTGTTGTGTGTGTGTGCTTTGTTTTGTTCACTCTGCCCATCTTTGTCTTTTAATTGAGCTACTTAGATCATTTACACTTAAATTATTGGTATGTCAGGTATGACGTCCACCATCTTGTTGTCTGTTCTCTTCATTCATCATTGCTCTGTTTCTCTTTTCGTGCCTTCTCTGGGTTATGTGAATAAAATCTCATTTTGATTTATGTACAGTGTTTTTGAATATAGTGCTTTGCAAGTTTTCTTAGTGTTCGCTCTAGATATTATAATCTACATATATAACTTATCAAGTCTACTTTGAAAGATGTAGAGAACATTTTAGTAATTAGGTCCCTTTGCTCTTTCCACTTTTAAAATACAGTTATCTGAAGTGTTTCTCTCTATTCATTGATCATCACTGAATGAAATAAATACATCGACCGTGTATTTTATATACACGCATATACACGTGTGTGTATGTTTCATATGTAGGTGTATGTGTGTACGTGTGTGTGTGCGCGTGTGTGTATTTTTTCCTCGTGCTTAAACAGTGGGGATTAATTTCCCCACCGTTCTGGAGCCTCGAAGCCCCGGGCCACCGTGTCCCAGGGTTGTGTCCCAGGAGACCTCTCCCCTTGACCTGTGACGGCCGTCTTCCCCGGGGTCCTCATGCTGGCGCTCTCTCTGTGCTGGTCACAGTTTTTCATGATTTTAGAATCAGGAGAAGGATAGACCGTCGCACTGATGTTTACCCATTCTGTGCTAATTTCCAGCCCTTCTGGGAGGCCAGGTTTGCTGGTGACAAGTTCCCTTGGTTTTCCTTCTGAGAAAGTCTTCATTTCCCCCGCCTTCCTGAAGGGTATTTTCACTGAACGCAGAGTTCACTGTTGACAATCTATTTCTTCCGGCATTTGGACACCCTTGTGCCACTTCCTGTGGCCGCCGTGGCCCGATGGAAGCTCTGCGGTCACTGGCGTCGGCGGCCCCGAGGGGCGCGTCGTCTCTGATGTGCCCATGCTTTCCTTGTCTTCCGTTTCCACGTGTCTAATTCTGCTGCATCTTAGCATAGTTTTGTTTGGGGTCACCCTGTTTGGGGTTTTCTCAGTTTCTTGAATCTGGATGCTGTGTGTTTCACCAAATTTGGGAAGTTTCCAGCTAGAGTTTCTTCCAATATTTTCTGGCCCTGCTCTCCCCAGCCTGCCCTGAGACCTCCTGGTCTGCATGCTGGCTCCTCTGCTCCTGTCCCGCAGGTTTCTGAGTCTGCTTGTTTTTTTACTCTGCTTTCTCCGGGGTGTCTGAGTTGGGTATGTGCTGTTATTCTGTCTTCAAATTCATGGGTTCTTTTCTCTGGCATATTCGTTCTGCTATTGAATCCATCCACTGACTTTTCAAATTCTGGTTGCTGTATTTTTCAGTTATATGATTTCCATTTGGTTCTTTTTTATATCTTCCATCCCATGGTGAGGTTTTCTTTGTTGTTGTTATTGTTTTATATTGGTTTTGGGTATTGGTTGCCCATTGTGGCATTTTTATAATGGCTGCTTTAAAACCTGTCAAATAATGCCAGCATTGATTCGTCTTGGTGTTGGTGTCTCCTGATTGTCTTTTCTCACTCAGATGCCGATTTTCCCAGCACCTGGGAACTGGATTTTGTTCTTGGGGGCACTCACCGTGTCCCGGTGTAGGGAGCAGTCTTGTCTTACTTCCACGTGCTGTGGTTCCGTTGACAGTTTCCGGGGTCCTCGCGGTGTGTTCAGGTGTGCTTCATTCTCGGTGCCCCTGGGGGAGGGAATGGGGTTGACAGGACGTGGGGGTGGCCGACACTTAGAGGGCCGTCTGGATCCTGAAACACAGAGAGGCCTGGGTCAGAACCATCGGAGTCTTTTCAGCCTGGTCGTGGGAAAGACAGTGTTAGTGTTGTCGGTGATGACAGAAGGCAGAGGACAGATTGCCACGTTCACTGTCCGTCTGGTGTCTTCTCCTTCCCCTTTTCCATTTCCCTCCCTGGTAGCTGCTAGACCTGAGACTGGGGCTCCAGTTATTAAGTGGTTGGGGGGCAGGATGGGAATGGAAAGTTGAATCGCAGACATTAGAATGACTTAGCTTGGGCTGGTGGGGCCGGCGACTCTGAGGAGCTCTGGGGTCCGTCCTGAGCACGCCCTGCTGCACAGTGGGCTCTTCTCCGGGGCCGGCTCTGCTGTACCTGCCGTGTCACCTGTCCTCATGCCCTGGGGTTCCATCACCCAGTTGGGTTATGTCCTCACCTTTGTGTGTGGGGACCGGACACATTCCGTTATGTCAGGGTTACAAGAATTACAGCACAGAGAAAGGATGGCATTTCAGAACTCTTCATTTTAGACAGTTTAGTGTTTTTGTGAATCACACTTTTTTAAAACCATTTAAAAAAAATTGAGTATAGTTGACACTCAACATTCTAATAGTTTCAGGTGTAATGATGATTTTGCAACTCTATACGTTACGCTGTGATCCTTGCAAGTGTAGCCCCCGCCTGTCCCCACACGACACTGTTAGAGTAGAATTGGCCATACTCCCTATGCCCTCACTCCATAACTGGAGGCCTCGACCTCCCACTCCCCTTCCCCCATTTTGTCCACTCCCCTTCCCCCCGCCCCTCTGGCAACTGTCAGTTTGTTCTCTCTCTTTATGGGTCTGTTTGTGCTTTTTTGTTTGTTTATTTGTTTTGTTTTTAAATTCCACATGAGTGGAATCATATGGTAATTGTCTTTCTCTGACTTAACTTCACTTTGCGTAATATCTTCTAGGTCCGTTCGTGTTGTTGCAGATGGCAAGATCCCATTCATTTTTGATGGCTGAGTAATATTCCACGGTGTGTCTACACCACACCTCTTTATCTGTTCATCAGTCGATGGACAGTTGGGCTGCTTCTGTATCTTGGCTGTTGTAGGTAATGCTCTACCTACAGGGTAGGTAGGTGGTTGTATCTTTTCATCTTAGTGTTTTCATTTTCTTTGGGTAAATACCTAGTGATGGAATTAATGGGTCATATGGTGTTTCTGTGTTTAATTTTTGAGGACCCTCCCTACTGATTTCCACAGTGGCTGCACCGGTTTGCATGCCAACCAACAGGGCGTGAGGGTTCCTGTTCCTCCACATCCTCACCAACACCTGTTGTTTCTTGTCTTTTTGATTCTAGCCATTCTGACAGTTGTGAGGTGATACCTCGTGGTTTTGATGTGCACTTCCCTGATGCCAAGTGATGTTGAGCATCTTTTCATGTGTCTGTTGGCCATCTGGATGTCTTCTTTGGAGAAATGTCTGTTCAGGTTCTCTGCCTGTTTTTAATTGGATTATTTGTTTTTTGGTGTTGAATTGTAGGAGTTCTCTATCTATTTGGGGTATGAACCCTTATTGGGATATTGTTTGCAGTGACCTTCTCCCAGTAGCAGGTTTCCTTTCTGTTCTGTTGATGGTTTTCTCTACTCTGTAAAAGCTTTCATTTTTGTGTAGTCCCAATAGTTTATTTTTGCTTTGTTATGAATCACAGATTTAATTGATAGGGTTTTATGACAATTAATCTCCATTTAATCCTATGCAATTATATAAGATCTAGAAAGTATTCCATTTAAAAATGAAAACCCTTTGGTTCTTCTACTTGTTTTTATTTATTATAGCTGTGCTTCTGTTTTGGCTGAAGTCATACTATTTTGAACTAGAATAAAAGCTGTTGTCAGACCCCATGATGGAACGGCACACTTAGCCAGCAGAGGGCGAAGCTTCTCAGGGATTCTGAGGCCGTGATATTAATCATGTTTCACATTGTTTTCGCTGTGCCTGGGGGGAAACACTCAGAAGTCACATCGCAGACATCTGACTTTTTTTGTGGCTGCTCATCATCTTTTGAATAGCCTTCCTGTGTTTTGGGGAAATTCCTAGGTTATTACCGCCTTTCCCATTATGGAAATAAGTCAAATGTGCGGTTTCCCTGTGACAAGGACCCCGCATATGACCGAGGTGCTGCCGGCCAGAGGGGGCCACACTGAGCGGCGGGGGCTCCCACCGTTGCCAGTATGAGTGGCTGCTGATGCCTTTGGGGTGCCGGGGGTCACGGTGACAGCACAGCAGGTGACTTCCAGGTCGTCGCAAGCTCCTGGCGCACCGGGAGTACACCTGTGGTCTCAGGTAGCGGTGGCAGCTGTGGGGCTGGCCTTCTGGGTGCTGGGTGGGGGCGTGGAGGTTTCCCGCCAGGCCAGGGCCTTCGTGTGGTTCCTGGGGCCCCTACCCCCATGCTCCACCCTCGCCTGGTTCTCCAGCATGACTGACAACCCCCTCCTTCCTCAACCCTCAGTGATCTCTTTCCATGCCAGAGGCGGCTTTGTGGGTTGTACCTCATGTCTGATGGTCTGTCGGAGACCCCGAACTGGGGCTCTTGACATAACAGGGCGGTGGTCGTGGTGGAGTGACAGGGACTGAGGCTGCATATGGCAGGCGGGGTCCACTTGCAGCCCTGCTTCTGCCGGTGATGCAGCGAGGCTCAGCCAGCTGCCGTCCTCCCGGGTGCTCCCTTCCTTTGGACCTCAGTGCCGGGCAGGCCTGCTCTTCCCCTCCCGCTCCTCCCCTGCTCCTCTGCCGGCCTCGAGCACACCTCCTCCTGCTCGCTCCTCCGCGACACCGAGCTCTCTTCCTCCCGTAACACCGAGCGCTCCTCCTCCCGCTCCTCCTCCCGCTCCTCCCGCGGCACCGAGCGCCGCTCCTCCTCCCGCGGCACCGAGTGCTCCTCCTCCCGCAGCACTGAGTGCCTCCTCCCGCTCCTCCCGTGGCGCCAAGCGTTCCTCCTCCCGCGGCACCGAGTGCCTCCTCCCGCTCCTCCCGCGGCACCGAGCGCTCCTCCTCCTCCTCCCGCGGCACCGAGTGCTCCTCCTCCCGCGGCACTGAGTGCCTCCTCCCGCTCCTCCCGCAGCACCAAGCGTTCCTCCTCCCGTGGCACGGAGTGCTCTTCCTCCTCCTGAGGTACTGAGAACTTGTCCACTGCGTGCCAGACCCCCGCTAGTGTCCAGAGGTCGACCCTGACCTTCCTGAAGCTCACAGTTGGGTGGGAAGGATGGACACTGAACTGATAGCCACCCAAAGTGACTTTGTCTTGAGACAGGTGTTCTGAGGGCCCGGAAGTCAGAGGTTTAATGAGCCCTCAAGGGGCCAGGGGAACGCCACCGGGCTCTCCTGACAGTGACCACTTTGACAAGACACGGACCTCCCGCTTACGGGTGAGTCTCATTGTTGTCACCGTCCTTCCTGGAGCGTGTCACCATTCAGCACCTCATTTAGGATCCGCCTGCTACAGTGGGTCAGTGCAGTGAGAAGTCCCATGGGAAAAGAGTGAGGGAGAAAACAAGGAAAACTAGTGGGAGGAGGAGTGAGGTAGGCTGACGGAGTTACAGGTCTCTGGATGCGGGGAGGGAGGCCTGTGATTTCTGGGAAGCCTGTGGACCGCCGTTTCCCACACGCTGCGTGTTTGACATGGGCGTGCCTTAGAGACATCGCCAGTTCCCTTCTCGAGCGCTCCAGCTAAGTATCGCAGTGAAGCGGGCCGGACGACTTGTTTGGTTTCCCGGCGTGCATACAAATTACATCTACACTCGGCCGCGGTCTGTTCAGTGTGCAGGAGCATCGTGTCCCAAAAAAGGTGCATACGTTAATTTAGAAACAGTTTACTGCTAGACGCTGAGCATCACGTGAGCTCTCAGTAAGTTGTGATCATTAGTCAGAGATCACCTAACAAATGTAATAATGAAAGAATTTGATATGTTGCGAGAATCGTGAGAATGTGATCCAGAGACACGAGTGAGCAGATGCAGTGGGAACAGTGGTGCCGGCAGACGTGCTGGGCACGGGGTGGCCGCGGGCCTCCAATTTCCACAAAACACAGTGTCTACGGTGATGTGACATGCAACAAAACAAGCCGTACCTGAAGTTCCTTTTAGAAAGAGATCCTTCTAGAAATTACCAAGGAAAAAATTCCCAAAGTTTAATTTTAATTGTTTCCTCTGCCTTAAACTGAGCTTTCCCTCTGCTTCTGGCGGTGTCTCAGACTGTCGCCCACAGCTTCCCGCCAAGCCTTTGGTGTTGGCCGGCCGTTGCCAGACGCGTTGGCCCGCCCGCGGCCTGGTCGCTCTCCGAGCTGATCAAGTTCAGGGACGCTCGCTTCACCGTGTCCAGGACGTTTTCCTGTGGCTGACCCGAGATGCCCTCCCGTCGCCGTGGGCCCTTCCGGGTGCGGGATTGGAGTTCCTCCGTGCTCGGGAGGTCCTGCTGCAGCCTGCACCCACTCAGGAGGCCTGGTCACAAGTCTCGGGGTCTGCTTTAGTGCGTGTGGCCGTGTGTCCTCCAGCGGAGCCCCCGAGGTCGTCCTGTCCAGCCCTCATCGGTGTGCGGCTCCCCGCCTGGCTCGTTGCCCGGTGTGAGAGCGGGGCGTTCGCGGGGAGCTGCCGCCCCTGTTCTTATTCCCTGTGTTCCTCCTGGAAGCACCCGTCGCAGGCAGCACCCAAGATATTTTAAATGGTGAATTCGAGTGTCCAGAGATTTCAACGGTGGTTAATCCTACTTTGCCCCTTGTAAGTTTATTTTTATCCACCCACCTCATTCCGTCGCTCCAAGCTTACATTTGGTCCGTCTCTGAATTGAAAGGAAGAGGTTTGACTCAATGCAATGATATTAGGCCAGAATCACTTCCCCCAAGTTGCCTTGTTTTTCAGCTTCCACAGTCGAGACACGTTTACTGAAGGTTTTGCTCTGACCGTGGGGGGTCCCCAGGTCGTTACAGGTGCCTCAGGACCCGGCCTCGCTCCGCGGGAGGGGACGTGTGTCCTCGGACTCAGCACCGCGCCCCAGTGCCCCCGCCACTTGCCGTCTGTGGGGCTGTGCTCTTGGTCACGGGTGCTCAGGGCGCAGTGCCCGCCGCTGTGCGTGGGGAGGGGACGGTGTGTCTCTGTCGCTGCCCCTGATCTCGCCGGGAGCTCGCTAACCCCACGGGGCTCTGGGCAGGCGAGGCCAGTTGTAGCGCCTCAACCACAGAGAGTCGGTGCTGCACGTCCTGGTGCGCGGCACCCCTGCTTGTGCTGGGACACTGCCGGGCGCAGGGCACCTCGGGGCCCCGTTGGGCATGTCTCCGGGAGTCCCGGCTCTCCAGGAAAATCTCTCTCTGACTTGAAACAAGAGTTTCTAGCTGCGGACGACCCTGTCCTGTGTGGGCACGTGTCTCGTTCACCAGGCTGGACTCTGAGGGTTCTGCCTGTTTTGAAAAGTCAGGTGTGCCCTGAAGAGCAGGAGCGTACGGTGAAGGACGTACGAACGGACGTTCAGGGGTGAGTCTGTAGGAACCACTACTGCAGTTTGGGGTTTGTAGGCTCCGTTCACTCTTTGATCGTTCGCAACCCACAACACTCATATTTTTATAGGAACCGTGCTCGGGATGCGCTCTCGACGGTCCGATGTGTGCGTGATTAGGCCTTTCTGCCCTAGCCCGAAAGACGTGGATGCTATGTAGCTGCTCACTTTTATTTCTTGTTGATTTATTTGTCATGGCAATTGGTGTCGGCCAGCAGGGCTGCTGTAGGATTTAGACCAGTCCACCGAGTGCCTTTGACCTCTGTCTGTGGGAAGTGGCTGAAGCAGGTGCACACGCAGCTGGGAGTCTGAGGGGAGGGCAGCCCCAGACCATCGCCGGCGTCCGGGCAGGGGGTTTTGGGAGCCGATGGCCAGACCCTGTATGCGCGCGTCAGGGCGTGTGCGGCCAGAGGCCCGCGGGCCGGGGCGGGGGGCGGGAAGGGAGCATCTCTGGCGGGACGGCCCTCGGGCGCTCGGCCCCTCGCATGCGTCCCCCGCTGTCTGCGTGCAGAGAGAGAATGCGTGCATCACAGGGATAGTGGGCTTTCCCACAGACCAGGTAGAATTCGGGAATTTCAACATTTGTAAACTACCTCAGCATCATCCGGGACGTTTGTTTTGCAGAGTGAAACGGGTGAGGAGTCTTGCGTGAGATCCCGTGGTAGGAGCGGGATCTGCGTGAAATTTGTTGGTCTTGGCCTACAAAATGGCGGTTTCGAGGTTCCAGCCGTTCCCGTAGGGACCCAGCCCCGCTCGTGGGCGCTGACGCCAGGGTTCCTTCCCGGCGCTGGTGAGTCCAGAGGTGGCCGGGGAGAGGCGCTGGGGGGGCCGTGGCCTCTGGGCTTTCCTGGCTCCCTGCCAGCAGCGCTGGGGCCGAGGTGGGCGCCCAGGTTCTCCTGGTCACTGTTCTGGAAGCCGGCGCCGAGCAGAGCTGGACACTCGTCCCCGCGAGGCCTACTGCTTGCGTGCTGTCGTGGTGACGGGATTTCGTGGACGCCATCAGGGCGGAGCTGTGCTGCACACGGGCCGCAGCCTGTGTCGGGTGGGGGGAGTGATTCCGTTTCCGAACGTGCGAGCACACGCGCGGGCGGTGGTTTTAGCGGGCCGTGCGGTGAACGGCAGCCGCAGGATGTGCCCACTAAGCAGAAAGCTAACGTGCCATCGGGCGCGCTCCGAGAAGAGGAGCGGCACGTGCCGGAGGAAATACTTGGTCCGATCACGTCTGTCTGCGGCCGGAGGTTCCCAGGACGGTCGGAGGAGCACGGCCCCTCCAGAGCCCACTCGGGGCGATGCCCTGCGTGGAGAGGTGGCAGGTTCGTGGGGCTTATGGAGGGAGGATTCAGGGGCCTTTCAAACACAGCAAGGCCGCGTGACCGTGACCTGGGGAAGACGCCAGCGAGGGTGCATGGTGGCTCCCTGGGCTCTCCTGGGCACCAGACTCCCGGGGCCGCAGCTCCACACATTCAGCCGGCCGTCCCGTTCCAGAACGGTGGGAGCCCGCCCTGGACGCGTCTGTGTGTCCGGCCCTCCCCATCGCTGGGAGCTGTGCTGGTGCTGGGGGCGCCAAGGTGGGTTTCAGTGCAGGGACGGGCTGTTCACAAGAGGGTCGGCTTTCTCCTCCTGACTGCAGCGGGCAGACCTGGGGCCCGGCAGAGCGGGGAGCCAGGGGCATCCGTTCCGATGTCGTGCTCTGTGGGCACAGGTTGGCTGTAAAAGAAGGTGCCCCAGAGCGGTGTGCTGCTCCACACGTGACACGTTCATGGTACACCCTCGGTGGGGGAGGGCAGGGGCCGTCCGTGTCACCAGGGGGGATGAAGTGTGCTTGTCGGGGAGAGAGAGCATGCTGGCGGGTGGCCCCCTTACGCAGTCACCGTGTCAAGCAGCTAGGACATCCGCGGTGCTCCCGATGGAGCAGAGCCCGGAGCCCACGGAGTTGCATGGAGGACGCAGCAACGTGCTTGTCGTGGCCCTGGGCCATCTGCGGGGGCAGGATCGTCCTGCCAGAGCCAGTTTGCAAACACCCTGAAGACTGGTTTCGAGGATAGTAGCAGGTGACTCTGGGAGCCCTGAGTCGCGTCAGGTTCATGTTTCCTCCTGCGCGCGGCGGTAGGCCTGACAGATGGATCCAAGGAAGCAATAGCTGTGATCTGACGTCCGCAAGGCTGGATTCCGTGCCACATCCAGCCATCGGTAAAACGGGGACCCCTCCTCCAGACCAGTGATCTCCAGACCTTTGTTGGTTTAAAGCCACAGAACCCCCGTTTTCACGTTGCAGGGAATCGTGCTTTGTAAAATGACTAAGCCCAGAACTGCTGCCAGACTCTGCCGACGGCGTCTGTTGGGGGTGAGGGGAACGGACAACAGGTCGGGTGAGACACTAGAAAGTCACCCTGAGTCAGTGCTGTCTGAAATGGCCAAGGGCTCCTCCTTGCCCACCACTCTGCCCTACCCGTTCCGTGGGGCCTGGCACGTAGTGAGCACTGAAAAACGTTTGTTGACCTTGCTGAACAAGCAAATACGTGAAGGGTTTGCTCTGGGTCTACTTACAAATAAACCAAAACTAATTCATTAGTCCAGGACCACAGCCAACCACACAGCTAAGGGCTAAAGGTGGCCCGCAGCCCAGTTTTGTCAATAAAGTTTTACGGCCGCACCGCCATGCTCACGTAGTGTCGTGGCTGCTTTCCTGCTGAAATGACAGATTTGAGTCATTGCAACAGGGACCACTTGGCCCGCAAAGCCAAAAATATTTACTGTCTGGCCCTTCGTGGGAGAAGCTTGCTGTCCGAACAGGCTGTGGGGGAAACTCCGGTGCTTCCTCACGGGCACGAAGCTGGACCGGGGGGTTGATCAGTAGCTCAGAGCTCAGCTCACCACACAACCCGACTCGGAGAGACTTCAGTGACCAGCTGGTCTGGACTCCTTCCTCTACTGTTTACCAGACACTTCCCGCT
The DNA here is from genome assembly GCA_002007465.1 of Ailurus styani. Classification (NCBI taxonomy): domain Eukaryota; kingdom Metazoa; phylum Chordata; class Mammalia; order Carnivora; family Ailuridae; genus Ailurus; species Ailurus styani. Next base: position 1,266,607 of record LNAC01000402.1, on the reverse strand, counting down.
CGCCAGGCCCTGTGCTGCACTTCCGTCTCCGTGAGCGTGTGGTGCAGGTGGGGATCTCTGCGCTCGCAGACGGGCCGAGGGTCAGTGCCCTTCCACGCCTACGGGTGCTCAGTGCACCTGGCTCTCGGGCCAGCGGCTCTCTGCACACCCTCTCCTTGCCTTGTCAACACCCTCCTCTCCCATCGCTGTACCACCTTTATTCACTGAGCCTGTTCCGTGCACACATCCAGTGTGCAGTGTGTCTTCCTACTGGTGCTCCTGCTCTTCCTTGACGATCACACGTGCATGATGAGCTCCCAACCTGTGCCACGCTGGCCCAGCCACTGGAGCCACAAGGGATGAGTAGAGCCCCCCCCCCCGCCCACTGCCTCCTGTCCAGGATCGTGGGCAAATAGAGGCACTGCACCACCACACGGGAACACTGTGAGAGAGAAGGGCGTTCTCACTGCCACCACCTGCCCACCAGTGGGTGCTGGGGGAGGCTGAAGCCTTCCTCTGAGGTAGGAGACAAAGTAGGCTCCCAGATTGGAAGCCCCCTAGGATGGGAAGTCAGAGGCTGTGAGGGGCTCGGACCCAGACAGCTGAGATGGGAGAAAGGTCAAGGCCCTGGGACCCATGCCAAGGAAGGATGGCCAGAGCAGGCAGGATGAGGGTGTGGGTGTGCAGGGGCAGAAGGCCAGGATCAAATCAAGGTCTTGGACAAGCCTATGGTCAAGGTCACCTGAGTTGGTTGAAAGCACTCACACGGTTACGATAATCTCTTGTGGTTGGTGCTAGACGCATGGAAAAAAAATCATTATTATACAATAAACTTCATTTTTACTTTTAAATGTATTTACTATTTATTATATATGATTATTAAATTTTTTAAAAAATTGTATTTAGGGGTGCCTGGGTGGCTTAGTCGGTTAAGCATCTGCCTTCGGCTCAGGTCATGATCTCAGGGTCCTGGGTTTGAGCCCCGCATCGGGCTCCCTGCTCAGAGGAGAGCCTGCTTCTCCCTCTCTCTCTGTCCTTGCCCCACCCCTGCTCATAGTCTCTCTCGGATAAATAAATACATAACATCTTTAAAAAAAATAAAAATTTTTCTTTATTTGCAGGGGAGAAAAGTGGGGGGAGGGTCAGAGGAAGAAGCAGATGCTTCACTGAGCGGCAGCCCGACGGGGGCTGGGTCGCAGGGCCGAGGGATCAGGGCCTGAGCTGGAATCATGAGTCGGACGCTCAGCTGACCAAGCCACCCAGGGGCCCCTGTTCATAAAATTTTTCGAGCAGAGGAGTGAAAACATCAGTTGCTCTTTGGGTGTCATCCAAGAACGATTGCGGGTGCTGGTCGTTCACGTGTTGGGGTCTGTGCGTTCGCACAGCCGCTGTCATTGGAGCGAGTGCAGGGACGAGGCATGTCACCGAGGGTCGGTGTGGTTCCGTCCGCGTCCCCGCACTAAAGCGGACTTGCGATGGCAGGGTGGTGGCGTCTGGGCAGAATCAGCGCTGCCCGTGAGGAGGTTGAGGCGGCCTTGATCGCTGCTCCACGGGACGACCAGTTTCCCATCCGGCGGCTGGGTTTGCCTGGGAACCCTCCGCGAGGGCCGGGCCGGGGGAGGCGCCCAGCGTGGGGATGGAGTCGAGGGGCACACCTGACCCCGCAGGCTTTCCAGCAGGCTGTCCATCTGCTTCCCTGCCCCAGCCCGCAGGCTCCCACCCCTAACCGCACGGCAGGCGTCGGCAGCCCCGCCGTGAGCCGAGAAGCCGGGGCCCCGCCGAGCCAGGCCCCCGCGCCCCTCACCGCGCCCCTCACCGGCTCTGCTCAGGGGTCTCGGGCCGGAGGCTAGTGCGGAGGCTCCCGTGATCCCCCAGCAGCCTGAGCCGGAGACCCTGGGCAGATCCCGCCAGCAGCTGCAGACCATGACCGGCAGCGTCTCTAAGCCGGCCTGGGAGGGAATGAGGGGGCGAAAGGCGCCGCGAAGCCTTGGCGCGGCTCCCGTCAGCCTGGAGGCCTGTGCGTGAGCTCAGGGGTTTTATGCTGTTGCTGTAGAAGGACTTGTTTAATGTGAAAAGGTGATTCCCCCGTTTCCCCCAGCTAATAGCAGTTACTTATTTAGACCTGGCCACAAAGGTTGATATGTAGCTTTAGTGTTTTTGACAGAACATCGTCCGACCCATCTCAGCCTCGTATCTTACCGTTTTGGTAAGAGTCGAATCTTTGTCCTGACCCGCTTGGGCTGCCCTAACAGCCTACCGGGGCCGGGTGGCCTTCACGCAGCGGACACGCGTCTCTCAGCTCTGGAGCCTGGGGTCCAGACCAAGGCCCACTGAGTGTGTGGCAGGGGCCGCGTCCGGGTTCAGAGGTGGCTGTGCTCGGACGGCGAGGGGGTGGGCAGCACCTAGGCCGTCCTCTACCTGGGCTCTAATCCCGCCGTGAGAGTGCGGCCCACTCCTCCCAATGCCCCACCACGTCGCACCGTCCCCTGGGCTCGGCGTCTCGCGCGTGAGTCGGGGCACCGTCCCCTGGGCTCGGGGTCTCGCACGTGAGTCAGGTGCTCAATCCCCTGGGCTCGGGGTCTTGTACGTGAGTCGGGGCACCGTCCCCTGGGCTTGGGGTCTCGCACGTGAGTCGGGGCACCGTCCCCTGGGCTCGGGGTCTCGCGCGTGAGTCGGGGGTGCCGTCCCCTGGGCTTGGGGTCTCGCGCGTGAGTCGGGGCACCGTCCCCTGAGCTTGGGGTCTCGCGCGTGAGTCGGGGCACCGTCCCCTGGGCTCGGGGTCTCATGCGTGAGTCGGGGCACCGTCCCCTGAGCTTGGGGTCTCGCGCGTGAGTTGGGGCACTGACACGCAGGCGCGTGTGGCCCGCAGTGTGCACAGTGGAGAGAGAGGCACTGCTGTGGTCTCCTGCTCGCAGCTGCCATCCTCGTGCACAGGCTGGGGTCACACAGGTTAGGGCTGTGTTGGGGCCCTTGCTGTCCAGCCAAGGAGCCCAGGTGGTGCCGGAGGAGGTGCGTGGATGCAGACCTGGAGTCAGATGCCCCTGGCTGTGAGTCCCAGCTCTCCGTGAGTCTCTGTGACCTGGAGGCAGTTCCTTAGGTTCTCTGAGGCCTAGGATCACCGTTTGTCGAAATGGGGTCACAGTACCTGCTTGGAGGATGTTAGGGGATCAGAGAGATTCCTTCACGAGGAGCACACGGTGGGCCGTGGCGGTCACCATCGCGGCAGACACAGGCATCTGGAACGCGTTAGGATGTGACTGTCGCTGGCTGAATGGCTTACAGAGCACGTCCCAGGATGACCAACCAGTGGCATACAGGAAACGGCAGGTCTTCACGGGGGCGGCGCGCTAGGCTGGTCGAGCTCCTTGTAGAAGTCCCCATCCTTGGCCCTCACCTTGAGTTCGATGTTTTCCAACGAGACCGGGCATTAGGGGTTTCAGACCTTCCTGGAATGATTTTACAGGGGGTCAGAATTGACACTGTTGACTTAAGACCCACTTCAGAGAGTAGGACACAGTGGGCCTGAGGCCACCGTGTTGTTCAGCAGTGGGGACCCGGATGGTGCCCCGTGATGGCCCCGAGACGAGGGTGCCGTCAGGCTTTGGAGTCCGGCAGAGTTGCACCCGAGTCGTGACCGCCGCTCACTGACTGTGCGACATGGGGGACCTGTGTGTGACAGCCAACTGTACTCTCTCTGGAAGGTCCAGAGCATGGCTGCCGCTCAGGAACATGGGCTCTGCTGTTTATAAATGATGCCACATGACATGAAGCCTCCTACACGGCAGAGCTCTTGTGTCCGCTGAATGAGAGGAGGTTTGGGGAGTGCCTGGTACGGCTGCTTGTGTTCATTCCCTCAGTGTGTCAGCCCATGTGCGTTTTAGATACGTTACCTACTAGACACGCGTGTGAGCTGATGACTTTTAAAACTATTGTCTTCGTGGGTATTTAGATAGAACTAGTTTTAGAAATATGACATAGCTTGTTTTTTATAATATAATTTTCATCTACGTCGTAATGCAGTTAGCAAGCAGCCATCTTACCTAGATCCTTTTCGAAAGCAGATAGGTTATAAATTATAAATAGTCAATGCATAGCAGAATCTGATACAGAGAAGGCATTCAGGTATGTAATGAACTGTGTACCGTTCACGTAAGATGGCATTCCATTTTGCCTCGATGTGAATCCTAATTACAAAAAAATTGAATTCTTGACCTCCAAGTGACTGTGCAATACTGGGTGTGACTGTGATTGTGCTCCGAGCAGTCTCTCCCCACCGCTAGTCATCCCCACTGCCGGGGGCGCCGGCGCTCGGGTGGGGCCCACCTTTGGACGTGGCCGGAGGTGTGGTCCGCGGTGTGGAGACCTGGTTTCAGGTCCACCGGCTGTCCTCACCGATGCCAGAACGGGGAAGTCTCTCGGGAATTTAGGCAGACGCTGAGGGTTACGCCTGTTCCACTTCCTGATGCGCAAACAGGGCTCCTGGAGTATGGGCTGTTCACCTGCTCTCTGGCCTGCGGCACCGGCGGCACCGGCGGCACCGGCAGCACTGGGAGGTACAATCGGCTTTGTCTGTGTCCTTCCTGCTTTGTTCAGGCAGATACAGAAGCATGCCCATACCTGCTGACGAGTGTGACTGGTTGGCAGTTCGTCTGGCTGATCGGCGGAGGACCCCAGGTGATGGAGGACGTGTGGCCTGCGCGCTCTTGTCAGATCTGCTCCCTCCCCCCGACGGGCTCCGCTCTGCCGCCCACCCACGCCTGCCCCCGCCTGCCCCCGCCTGTTGAGGACTTTCTGCCCTCCTCTTCCCATCACTTTCATCCGTGGGAAGGCCGGGGACACATTAAGTTCAGCACAAAGACAGAATTGGGATTAAGAACCTTGAGGAAGCATTCCTAAATAACTGTGAGCTACGGTTGATTGCTGTGGCCGAGTCTTAGTGGAAAAGCTGTTCTCTTGACTGTGGTTCCTGGGAATTTGATTCCTCAATTTATAGCCCTCTGTACCCAACCTCCCTTCACATTTTAGTGGCACAATAGCACCTTTAAAAAGGGTTCCCGAGTTTGTATCCTTTTGCATTTAAAAAAGTGTCTTGTGACTCTGGTAGTCTTTTGTGTTCCTCGTATGACGTGCCGTAATTACTCATTCAGCATCTGTCACTGAGCATTTACAGCGCGCCAGGCACCATTGTGGACCTGCGGGTACAGCAGTGAGCCAGACGGGTGCCCTCGCGGGGCTGTATTTGAAGATGAGCAATGCATAAATGTAAATATGGTTTCTGCTGGAGAAAGTGTTATGAGGACAACCTAAAACAAGTTAAAGGCACAGAGAGCAAGGGCAGGGCGCTGATTGGTTGGGGCCGACTTGTTTGACGAAGTGAAATTGGAGTGCCTAGAGGAGAGAACAGGAATGTGAGTCAGAGTGTGCACGTGCACGGGCCCCATGTGTGAGCGTGTGCACCTACCGTGTGTGAGTGTGCGTGCACACTGTGCGAGTCTGCATGTGCTTGTGAGGGTGTGAGCATGTGCCCCCATGTGCGTGTGCACGTGCCGTGTGTGAGTGTGCGTGCACACCGTGCGAGTCTGCACGTGCTTGTGAGGGTGTGAGCACGTGCCCCATGTGTGCACGTGCCGTGTGTGTGTGCGTGCACACCGTGCGAGTCTGCACGTGCTTGTGAGGGTGTGAGCACGTGCCCCCATGTGTGTGTGCATGTGCCGTGTGAGTGTGCGTGCACACCGTGCGAGTCTGCACGTGCTTGTGAAGGTGTGAGCACGTGCCCCCATGTGCGTGTGCACGTGCCGTGTGTGAGTGTGCGTGCACACCGTGCGAGTCTGCACGTGCTGTGAGGGTGTGAGCACGTGCCCCATGTGTGTGTGCACGTGCCGTGTGTGAGTGTGCGTGCACACCGTGCGAGTCTGCACGTGCTGTGAGGGTGTGAGCACGTGCCCCATGTGTGTGTGCATGTGCCGTGTGTGAGTGTGCGTGCACACCGAGTCTGCACGTGCTGTGAGGGTGTGAGCATGTGCCCCATGTGTGTGTGCACGTGCTGTGAGTGTGCATGCAGTGAGTCTGCACGTGCTGTGAGGGTGTGTGCATGTGCCCCATGTGTGTGTGCATGTGCCGTGTGTGAGTGTGCGTGCACACCGTGCGAGTCTGCACGTGCCGTGAGGGTGTGAGCACGTGCCCCATGTGTGTGTGCATGTGCCGTGTGTGAGTGTGCGTGCACACCGAGTCTGCACGTGCTGTGAGGGTGTGAGCATGTGCCCCATGTGTGTGTGCACGTGCTGTGAGTGTGCATGCAGTGAGTCTGCACGTGCTGTGAGGGTGTGTGCATGTGTCCTGTGTGTGTGCACATGCTGTGTGTGAGTGTACATGCAGTCTGAGTCTGCACATGCAGTGAGGGTGTGCGTAGGCACAGTGTGGATGTGCACATGCATGCCCTGTTTGGATGAGTGTGTGTGCGCCATGTGTGAGAGTTGTACGGGTGTTGGGCCTGAGTGTGATTGAGAAAGTGTATGTGCAAGAGCTGCATGGGTACCCATGTCAGGTGTATGAGAGTGTAAGTGTGTGCACACCGGAAATGTGTGTGAGAGAAGGTGTGTGCACAAGTTGCTTGTGTATGAGACTACGTGTGTGTATCTGCTGTGTGTGTGTAATGTGCCAAGCATGAGAAAGTGTGTGCCCGTGCACTGTGTGTGTAATGCGCCATGGGTGTGTGTGTGAGCGTGCACCGTGCTGCGATCCCGGGGACTGGCCTCCCAGGAGGAGGAGCTGGCATGGGGGCCTGGGCTGTGCGAGGCGACTTGGAGTTCGGGTGGCAGACAGCAAGGAGGCCGGGCTGCCCCCAGCCCCGTGAGCAAAAAGGAGCCAGGCAGGCGTGTGAGGCAGGAGGTTGGCCTGGGTCCCGGAGGGGCCTGCGGGTGCTGCTCCCAAAGAGGGAGCGTGTGTGGCGGTGGGAGGGGCAGGGGCCTTCTCGTGTCCATCCGGGGCACAGCTCGTGGAGCTTGCTTCTCCCAGTGTTGGCACGAGGGCTGGGGGAGCACAGGGAGCAAGGGCTCGTCGTGCGGTGGGGCGGGACCGGCCCCTAGATGAAGCCAGCGAGGCCTGCGTGGGGTTGGGAAGGGAGCAGCGCTGGGGAGGAGGCGGGAGAGGAGAGGTGGGGTCGGGCAGAGCAGGGCGGTGCAGGGCCGCGGAGGACTTTGATCAGCGGTGGGGGCGCCCACAAGGGAGGACAGGGCCCTGGGCCCGTGTGAACGTCCACTCGGACGAGGAGCATCACAGGTGTGGTGCTCTCTGCACAGATGGGATGCGGAGCGGACACGCAGGTGTGAGCTGCACGTCCTCCCTCTGTGCCAGTGGGGCGACGGGAGCCTGGCTGAGGGTAGGACGTGGCACGGGGGCTGCAGAGCTGCAGGGCTCCCCTTGGGACAGGACAGACAAGAGGGGCCGGGTTGGCCTGGCGGGAACCAGTGCAGTGCGGGAGCAGGAGGGCCGCCCCAGGCAGATGAGGGGAGGGCCTGGGTCCCTTGGGACTGGCTGGCCTTGGCCTTGCTGTCGCTCAGCCCCACTGTCGGTCCCTGCTCGCGTCTGGGAGGCAGCTCGAGGTCTCTGGGTCCCGTCACCCGCCCCCATGTGCACAGAGAGCTCGGTGAAGCTGGTGTTCTTTGCAGCAGAGCTGTAATTTGGGAGAAAACCCAGACAGAAGAACACGGTGACAGGGTGGTCACAGAAAGGGGGGCCCACGGGTGAGGAAGAACAGGGGAGGTCAGCCCGGGAGTGCACACGTGCCTTGCCGCCCGGTCCGGAACCGGCGGGGACATTGATGGAGCAGTTGCATTGCCCAGGAGGACAGCAGAGTGGGTGGTTAGACTCCAGCAAGCCGGGCGCTGCTCCAGAGCCATGGACTTGAAGCACCGCCTGTAATCAGAGGAGATAATGGGAAGTGCCTGCGCCCCGGCGGGCGGGTGGCGTCCCCATCTCCGCGTGCGGCCTGGGACACGCCCCCCCGACGCCGCTCACTGGGCACACGGCAGGGAGCCCCTCCCAGCCCCCTCGTGGAGTCTCCCGAGAAAGCCCCCTCCCCGCAAACTGTCAGGAAGGCCCAGCCTCCCAGGTTCCGTGTTCTGCATACGACGCATCTGTTTGCAGAGGTCGGGCGCGGAGGCGAGCGCGTGCCCTCTCGACGCGCAGCCTGGTCCTGCTCTCGGGCCGGCCGCTCGGCGCGCAGACAGTTGCAAGGTCGGTTTTGTCCACTGGGATCTGCGTGTTTGCACTTGAGTCAAGTGGCTGCCATCCCTGGCTGACAGGTTCACCACAGACACCTGAGGGCCCGCGGAGGGAGGGGGAGCAGGCCTGTTGCTTAGCAACAGATTCCCTCCTGCAGCGGTTCTTCCCAGGTCCTGGGAAGAACCGCGTGGTGGCCTGGCTTTGTGAAGGAAGGCGAGTACTCTGTGTTTCCCACCAGTAGTCTTCCTCCGTCGCTGAGGCCCCTGTTTGCTGGGCACCGCCAACAGAGAGAGAAAGAGCTGTCCGAAGGCCCAGGCAGACCAAATGACCCAAGACCCTTCCTCCGCTGTGACATGTGGCACCTGACTGTCATCGGCTTGTCTTCCTGTGGTTACTTTCCAAGGAGTTAGGTAATCTAAATGAAATCTCCCAAACTAGTCAGTGGACCCCCAAATATGCTTAACATCCAGTGTTTGGGGCCATTTTTTGTTTCTCGGTGAGAGAGCGATCTGTTTCATGACCCCTGTCCCCAGTCAGCAGAAGCGGAAGTTGAACAGTCACATTGCTCGCTCTGCGTCGCGGGAACCGACGGGCAGAAATAAAAGTGGGGTTTCAGGGTCCTGTGCGGCCCGTCCCTCCTCCCTGCCGCCCTCCCCCGCCCCAGGCACCGGCTCCTCGCCATCCACCTTCATCTTCCCGGATTCCCAGGCCACATCAAACACGTGCGAGAGGATTCTCAGACTCTGGCCAGACAGCCTAGGCTCGGAATGGCGGCCGAGCCGTGTGCTAGTTCCCATGCCCCTGTCTGTGACACACACAACACGTCCGGGTCACCTCGCGGGAACGGTCTCGGCGGAGAGAAAAAGAAGGGACTCGGGAGTGTGTGAGCGCGCAGAGCGCGGCAGAGCCTCGGGGAGGGCAGGTTAAGACAGAGCTGGGGGGCAGGGTCGCGGCGGGAGGGACGGGGGGCCCTTCCCCTCTCGGGTCCCTGCGGCGGCCCCCTCAGCATCGTCTTCCCCTTCGGGGGGTGGAGGGCCTGATGGAAGGCGGGACTCAGCGAGCGGGTTGGTGGATCCCACGCTGGGTGGGTGCCAGAGTGCGTGTCCCTCGGCGTCCGTCCGCCCCTCCACCAGCAGATGCCATCGGGTACAGGACATGACTGGCACGGTCCCTCGGCGTCCGTCCGTCCCTCCACCCGGCAGATGCCATCGGGTACAGGACATGACTGGCACGGTTCCTCGGCGTCCGTCCGCCCCTCCACCCAGCCAATGCTGGGGTTCCATGGGTTCGTGGCCAGTGGGGTTCTGATGCCCGTGCTCTGCAAGGCGCCCTGTGAGGCACAGGGGGTCTAGGGCACCCCTGGCCCTGGGCCGCACCGCCTTTCCTACGGGCTTCAGAGCTGCCTCCCAAGTCCCTGAGCTGAAGTCAGAACACGTTTCAGAGGACGTGCGCCCCTGGGGTCTTGACTGCATCTCCAGATCCGAGCCCCCGAGGGTCCCTCACCCGAGGTCTCCCTGCGTCCCTGGGACACAGCGGGCAGGACGGCCTCCTGGATGGCGCGGCTCCTTCTGTGTGCCTCTCCCGGGCTTTCGGAAACGTAGCATCTGCCGACTGGAGGCGCGTGGCGACCGGGTCACGGTGAAGGGCTCCAGTGTCGGCGGCGTATTGTGGATGTCCCCATGGCGGCTGTTGTAAGGTCCCCTTCGCCGTGTAAACGGGTTGCCTTGCTGAGCGGAAGCAATCCTTTGTGCGGTGCGTGGGTTCTCGGGGCAGGAATGAGGCAGGGCACAGCAGGTCGGCTCCTCTCTGCTCCCTGACGCCTGGGCCAGCGGGTGGTTGGAAGGATGGAGCGGGGGTCCTCGGAAGGCTCGTTACTCCGTGTGTCGTGGTTGAAGCTGGCTGTTGGCGGGAAGACTTGAGTAGCAGCCGTTAGGACACGCACGCGTGGCCGCTGGCCGTGGCTTGGCTTCCGTACGCCACGCGCCTGGGTTTCCAGGCGAGGGAAGCAAGAGTGCTGGCCTCTGAGAGCCGTGCCCTGGCCTCTGTGTGATCGCAGAAGCTGGGCCTTCCCTCCCCTGCTGCACGCCTGTCCCCTGAGGTCGGGACTTGGGCCCGGCCGTGCGGCTCGTTTGGAGCAGTTCTGAACGGTGAAGGTGAAGCTGGGTCCCTGAGGCCAGGCACGAGGGGATCCCCAGGCCTGACAGAGGCCGAGGCTGCGGGCGGTGTCTGCTGGCGCAGGTCGGCGGGTGGAGGCCACGCCGCTTCCCCGCCCACCGCAGGGGCCATCCGGTGTCTGGGCCCTGTCCGCCTGGACTCCACACCCCCAGGCTTGCCCCTCCGTGTGGTTGGAGCCTGCTCCCGGGCCCCCTTCTCCTGGTCGTCTGGGCGGGGGTTTGGTACCCTGTGTGCAGATGGACGGGAGGCCGGCAGCCTGGGGCCACAGACACGCGACCTGGGAGGACCCCCGGCTGGCGAGCTGGGTGGGAGGCAGCGGTTGTCTTTGCCGGGTTTACTTTCTGGGGTGGCATGAAGAGTCCCTGTGCATTTGACTGATTCTTCTTTGACAGACATTTCCCATACTTTGCTCTTACAAACAAAGCTGTATTAGAAGTCCATACATACATACACATCTTTTGTTCTTGTCTGAGTTTTTCTTCTGGAAAGGTTTCCCAGGAAGACACACTGTGTCTCTAGGTAATCTTTGGGCGGCCTTGCTGGTCCGTCGGTCTCTTCGTGGCTGAGTCGCGGGGACTTCTGCCCTCCATGACCCCTCTGTCCGCACCTCCCCCCC
>LNAC01000402.1:1237063-1255448 GCA_002007465.1 Ailurus styani | reverse complement strand
CCCCCCCCCCCCCCCCCCCCCCCGCAGCCCGCTGTGCTCAGGCCGCACATGCCTGCAGGTCGGCTGTGTCCTGCTTCCGTCTGCACTGTCTGCCGCCCCGGCCGAGGGAAGCCAGCACCCAGGGTGTCCCTGCAGCAGGGATGGAGCTCGGGAGGGGCTCCCGTCTAGAGGTGACATGCATCACTCTTACGACACACTAGCCGGTGAGTCCCGTGGCTCCCCAGCCACAGAGGCTGCTCGAAGGCAGGCAAACGAAACCCCATGAGTCCTAAAGATGGCCACTCGCCCAGGAGGGGAAGACAAAGAAGCCGGGAAGCCACGGGCCGGGGGGAGGCTGCAGAAAGGGAGCAGGTAGAGGCGGGGCTCCGTGGAGCTGGGGTTCCCCGAGACCGCGAATAGGGAGGAGACAGCGTGTGAGGGCAGACCCAGCAGACAGGGTGGGGAGAGCGTGCGGGCCGCCGCGCCAGCGTGCGTGATGGCTCAGCGTCCACACTGCGGATGGCGGCACCGGAGGGCCGGAGCTGGGAGCTGGCACGTGCCCATTCTGGGCGGACTTCTGGGGCTTCACCCGCTCAGGCTCAGCCACGGAGAGGGCATTCCCGTGTCATCGCTGGGAAAACACTTCCCCGAGGTCACAGAGCAACTGCTCGGTCCTTGGCTTCGAACTCGGGTCTTCCCGCTCCGGAGTCTGCTCGCCCCGTCGTGTGAGCCCTTCGATCCGCGCTGTGGCTGTGTGTCGGCCGGCTGGCGGCGGTCCGGTGTGCGCAGACAGTGTTACTTGTGGATACGCTGTGCCCACACTGAGCGACCCCAGCCGTGGGCTGGGCGCCCTGTCCTGAGTCCGCAGCAGGCATCGTGTGAAGACTGCCCACTTCGACCACCCCGAGCCCCCGTGGTACTTGTAGACACCCGAGCACATGGAGGTTGTCAAAGGGAAAGTGTGGATGTACGGAAAATGTCATTGAGCTCCCCAAAGAATGTGGGATTTTTGCATCTCACGGGAGACCCAGAATTTCAAAAACAGTTGCCCTGTGCAAGGTTGGTGATCAAACAGACATTTAAATGTGTCTTTTCCCTCCGTGCGTTCAGAATTCACCCCCACCCTCTTCCCGCATTTTAAGCCATTTTAGGTGAAGCGAAGAGAGGGAAGAGAGCAGTTTACAGCAGGTGGAAGGGTGGATCATTCCGCGGGCTGCAGGGCGGCACCCTCGTGTTTAGCCGACCGGTATTGTTTAATTAGGGCACGTCCTTGGGGTGCTCCTCTCTGTACGCTCCGTGTTCCGTTCGGCTGGGTGCGGCGGGGACGTTCATTAGGGAGGCAGTGAGAGAGGCCTGTTTGTCCGTGGGAAGAGTCGGGCTTCTGGAACCGGCTCCTCGTCCCTGCCACACGGAGAGCATTAATGGGCACCAGCTGGGCTTCCCCGCGCACAGCGGCGGCCGTGGCGGCGGCCGAGAGCCTCCGTGCCCGCTCGAGCACACACTTCAGTGGCCGTTCCCCGGGCAACGGCGTCTCGCAGCCAGCTGGCTCTGCCCCCAAGCCCATCAAAGCGCACACCCGCCAGGAGCCGGCGCTGTGCCCGCCACCGTCTGCAGGCTCTGATGTCGGAGCATTTGCAACCGGGTTTCAAGGTTAAACACGAGGGAATGAACCGGGGGACTAAACAGTCAGGGCCCGCAGTTCGGGGGGTGGGTGGGTGTGTGCAAGGTGAGCGGGGGGGAGGGACGCTCGGCCGTTGGCAGCCGGTCGGGGGTTTCGTGTTTGCTCCCCACAGAAGGCGCAGAGCGTGGGTTCCCTGGCTTTGCCCGGGGGAAAGGGTGTGTGGCCGGAAGCGTCCCTGACCAATGCCTACGCTGGGCCGCGCCAGCTGCTGCAGGGCCGGCCTGGGGCTGCGGGAGGGCCTGGTGGGGAGGGGTCTCCCGGCGTGGGCGCGGGGCCTCGAGTGCTCACACCAGGGCCACCCGACCCCGGCGTCTGGGGGGTTTCCTGTGAATTTCCGTGAGCTGACTTAGTGCACTTGGCTGGGATTTCCTGCTTCGGAGGATGCTGGACCCACTGTCCTCACTGGTCAGCTCTTTTCTGTATTGAATACAGAATGCCTGTTTTCAAGCACTTCACCTGATAAAGCGTCCGGTGTTTGAATTTGGCCTTTCCATCCGACGCTGACTCAATTTAATTACAAGATCCTTTGGTGTTTAATTCGGGGGCTCTGCACATCTCATACAGGCTTTGGTTTTAATCTTTGATTTCTGTAAAGAGCACTTGTTTCTATTTCTTTCTCTTTTTCTGACCCATCTGTAGGAATTTGAGGTAATCAATTACTTTTGAAAAGATATGGGAAGTTAATTTGTTCTGAAATTGGGTTTTGATTTGGGTTTGGACAGGTGCAAATAGAAGTCCTTTTACACTGAGCGTTGTGACTTCATGAAATCAGGTTCTGTTCTTGAATCAAGCGCCTGAGAGAACCTCCTTGAGTCTCGCTGAGGTCGGGGCGCTCACGGTGGGGCCCCAGCGACCGTTTGGAGCAGAGGGCTAGATCTCCAAACTCTTCCTCATTTTTTTCTTCTTGTCACTCAAACTGCTCCCTTCCACTTGCCTTTCCTTGTCATTTTGTTTCATTTTCCCTTTTCACAAAGAGGATACTTTCCTAGGGACCAGCCGCGAGTCTGTTCCGTGCTGCATAGTGATCTCCTTTTCCTAGAGTTGCTCTTTACCCTCTCCTTCCCCCGCAAGGCCGGCCACTGGGGCTGGTGATGTCCGCAGACACCCTGGCCTCCTGGCCGACAAGACGTCAGGAGCAGGGCCAGGCCCACTGCCGACGGGAGGGCATGTGGGGACAACAGACACGTGTATTTTCTCTAGTTTTCAAGTTGGGTAGGTTTTCGTGCTCACTAGTGTAAGCCGACCGCCACTGCAGGTGAGAAGTCAGATGCACACAGGGGAGCCCTGCCCTCGGGGCCCGCACAGGGTTGCTGCGTGGGGGTGCGTTTGTGTGCACGGACACTGCCCCGCCCTGTCCCCTCTGCTGGGCTCCTCGTGCAGGAAGCAGCCCCACAGCTGTGCGCAGCTCCTGGAGCCGGAGAAAAGTGACAGAAGGTGCATGAACCAGAAGACAGGGCCAAGGAAGGGGGCAGAGACCACCATGCAGGTGCGTCCTAGGAATGACTTGGTGGCACACAGTGGGGCTGCAGTGGCCTGGAAGACAGAAGGGTCCTTGCAGACAGCAGGGAGCCTGCGACCTTAGCACTCTGGCCCTGGGCGCAGAGCTGAGCTGGATTCACCTCTGAGGCTGGAGGAAACCTGTCCAGTCGCCCTCCTGAGCCTGTGTTGCATTCAAGCAGCCATGCTCGGTGGGCTTGCTTGCTCAGAGTAAAGTCACATGGGACATTTGCCCTGACTTGGAAGGCAAGCTGACTTCCCCAGCGAACATCCGCTGACCTTTCCTGCCTACTGGGCGGGTGCAGCCCCACCGTCCTGGAGCTCAGATTCCAGCGGGAGCAGACCACAGGTGAATAAGGACAGACAGGTGCGGAGGTGGTGTCTGTCCATCAGGAACCTGGCGAGTCCTCGTCCCAGCTGTGCAGCAGGTGACCCTGAGCCGTGCAGCCTGGGCGGTGCGGGGAAGGGTACTGGGTGCAGGAGGCCGTCCGGCCTGTGTGCAGCAGGGACGCAGTTGCTTGTCTGTAGATGTGGTGACAAAGGCACAAGGCGCACCTGGGGGGGGGGGGACCTGTGCAGATGCCGTGGTGGTGAAGTGTTTGCAGGGGAGTTTGCCACGCAGGGCAGAGCACATGAGAAGAGAAAGTGCTGGAGTGAAGGCCGAATTCTCCCTCGTCACCCTTCCCCCGGAAGTTAAAGAGCCAGAAAGAAGAGTGAAGCACAGCACTTGTCTTTCCTGTTTGAGGGTAATTCCTCGAAAAGGCTGAGCCACGATGGACTGTGCGTTGTCCCCACTCTGTCCCCCTCCTCTCGGCAAGCTTCTTGCAGTCCGTTGGCTCTGTGACGCCGCTGAGCTGGGTCCTGCCCCTGCCTCAGCCCCGGGACACGGAGCGCAGGGCCGGGAGGCCGCTCCGAGGTCGCCGTGCTGTGTGCGCAGGCGATGCTGCTGTGGCCGTGTTGGCTGTGCGTGCCCGCCGTCTGCGGATCACACAGCCGCTGCGTGCGCCCTGCGCTCCCTGTACCACACAGCACCCGTTTCATGGTTCTGTCATCAATACGCTTTGTCTTCCGCCTCCTTGGTCCTCTGAGAGCCACGGAGTGGACCCTGGCCCCGTCTGCACCCCCTTGAGCCGAGCCGGGGCTCGGCGCCGCCTCCCCAGGCCCCCCCTCCCCGGGCCCCCTGCGAGCGGACTCTACCTGCTGTCCCCAGCGCTTACTGAACTCACTCAGCGTTTCTATGGAGAGGCCGTGTGGACTGGCATTTTTAGGAGGGAGCTTTCGACGTTTTAGCTTGGGGCACAGAGTAGAAACCTAGACACATCAATCAGCAAATCATTGTGTTATCTGAGAATGAAGGTATGAAGGTGTTTTGGGGGGATTAATTACTTTCTGACATGAGTGGGTGCCAGAGTAGTTTATAATGGTGATTTCAGAAATCCACTGCTGAAGGTGCCTGCCATTTTTGCTCTAGCTAATGCTGATGAATCACCGCGTTCTCCGTTTTAAGGGGAATGTGGATGGTCCCTGTCCAGAGAGCAAACACCCGGATGCCAAGCAAGTGTCACCGTTGCCGTTTTGTGCTCCCGAGAAATGAGCGGCTGCACGTGGACTGAACGCACTAGCCGCGACGGGGTGGCTGGAGGTGCCGGGGAGCCCGCGGGGCTGGCGGGGAGTGAGGCTCGGCGGCATGCCGTGCAGCCCTCAGGGCACCGGCACAGGCGGGCGGCCCCTGCTTCCAGGTGCTCGGTCGCTGGAAAGAGCCGGGTGTCTCTAGTTGGGTTCTCGAGATGAGCAGGCCTCTCTGGTCGTCAGATGACGACCCAGGTCCGGACAGAGCCCAGTGCCCCTCGGGAGCAGCCCCGGCCCAGGCGCGGGCTTGGCAGTCAGGATGGAGAGGGTGGGCTAGGCCTGGCCACGTCCTGCTGGGTGCTGGTGCCGAGCGTCCTGCTGGGCGGGACTGTGGACGGAGGGGACGGTGCTGTGGCAGCCTCGCTGGGAGCCGGCTGTGCGAGTGGCGGCGTGTTCCTGACCGCAGTGGCGGTGAAGCGGGCCCCTGGAGGAGGTTCGCAGCAGCAACCCCGGCGCCCAGGGGCAACATGGGGCCATGGGTCCAAGGACGTGCGTCTGCCGGGCCTGGGGGACACGGTGGCGGGGCTGGGGAAGTCCTGCCACACATGCACACGTTCCTGGGATGCTCGGGAGGGAAACGTGAGGGAGGACGATGCCCAGAGCTCCCGGGAGGGCAGGGCGCTGGGCTCTGCGTCCGCAGAGCCTGCACCTGTCTGTGCTCGCGTGGCTCCAGCCCTGGTCGATGGGCCTGTCCCGCAGGGAGTGTCAGACACTTGCTTTCAGACCCAGAACAAGGGAGAGGAGGTGCGGCTGTGTCCAAGCCGACCCTTTAAATGTGCTTTCCCTCAGCCGCCTGGCATCCTGCCTGGTGGCTGAACCGGCGCAGGTGACCCCGTGTGCAGCACTGGGTCTCCTCTGAGCGCCAGGGAGGACCTTACCTGTCCCCTGGGCTTTGGTCACTTGAGTAAAAAGAAGGCTGGCTTCTTCCTAAAAATGGGCACCTGGCTGGCTCGAGCCCTGCGCCAGGCTCTGCACTGAGCGTGGAGGCAGCTGGAGATTCGCTCGCTCTGCCTCTGCTCCTCCTCCTGCTCACGCTCTCTTGCTTTCTCTTGCAAATAAATAAAATCATTCAAACAACAACAAAAAAAGAAGGGAAACCATAGAAAGGCCTGGGTGAGGGGCGCATCGTAGGGCTGTGAGGCGGATGAACGAGCTCGTACTTGGGAAGCACTTCGCAGGTGGGCACATAGTGAGTGCGCCGTGTTCGCCGGGTGTTCTAGCTGCCCCTCGCTTCTTACCGTTCAATGCTGTCCGTCCCTGACATCGGGTCGAGGCATCTTCACTGAGCTGAGTCTCCTGCCTCACCCTTCTTACAGAAATTATTCCCATAAAATGTCATTTGCAATATCCAGTGTTAGCTTCAATACATCGAAAAAGCTCTCAGACACCGTAAGCTCTCTGACTCCAGAATCCTTCTAAACTGTGTGGACCGACCCCCGACCTCTCCCATAGCCCCTGCCTCCCCCTGCACCCCCAGGGCCGGGTGGCAGCGCTCCCTGTCCCCCCCACGTCTCCATCTCTGTACGTCTCTACCGCCCGCCCTCTGGCCACTTCCTTCACACACCTTCATTCTGAGGGCTTAATTCCTCCAGTTGTTTCTAATGTGCTGTGAAATTGCTAACTGAGATGTTTATTTCAACAGTCATGAGTTTTATTTCTAGGCATTTTATTTGGTTCTTTTAAAAGCATTCCTGGTAAATTTTGGTAGTCTTTTTTGCCTGATCATTTTTTATTCTAGCTTTCATTTTTTTTTGAGTATTTTAAAGATTCTAGTGTCTGAAGTCATTGGCGTTCTCACCCTGGGCTTCCTTATTCCGGCCAGCTTGCACCTGGATGCACTGTTGTCAGGGAGAATTTCACCCTGTGTTATTACAAGCGCCTTATTGGGCTGCTCTGACTCTGTACGAATCCTGAGGGGCTGGCCTGGGGGTGCGTTCTGCTAGAGAGTTTGCGTCGTCCGGAAAATGCCCAGGGCGGCCAACAACTGGGGCTTCTGGCTAAATTCTTGGCCTAGGATTTCCCAGTCCAGGATGTCTGCTCGGCCGTGGCTGAGGAAACCCTGAGCTCTGGACGTGTCCCTGTGCCGGCTCATTCTCCTAATGAGAAAGTGGCCCTGCGGGGGTCTGGACTTCTGTAAAGGTCCCAATCCAGATACCCTGCCTTTGGAGGGATTCATGCCAATTTCCTGCTCGGTGTGGTCCGTGGACTCCCAGCGGAGATGGATGCGGAAAGGATAGCCATACCTTACGCCTCTGGCTTCAACAACAGCTTTAGTGTTTGCTTGTGATCATAGTGTTTTACTTCCCTGAAAGTACAACTGTGCACTTAATAATCTAAATAAGTATTTTATAGAAGCATTGTTCTTTTAGGAGGCTTAATTAATCAGCAGTCCCAGAATCTATGAACTTGATAAATGAAAGAAAAGGTTGAAAACATAGTGAAAGAGAAAAATAATCTTTTTAAAAAAAGATTTATTGATTTATTTGAGAGAGAGCGTGTGCACAAGCAGGGAGAGGGGTAGGGGGAGAGGGAGAATCTCAAGCAGGGTCCACGCTGAGTGTGGAGCCCGATGAGGGGCTCAGCGTCACGACCCCGAAGTCATTTCATGAGCTGAAAGCCAGAGTCAGACGCTTAACCAATGGAGCCACCCAGGCGCCCATGAGAAAAATAATCTTCAACCCTTCACTTCCTTCCTGGGCTAGCATGGAGACGTCCGACTGCCTTGTGGCCCTGTTCCCGGGATCCGTCCTGGGCATTGCAGGCGCAGCGCAGTCTACACGGTGTTTGTTCTTGGCTCCTCATCCGGGACTGATACCACCATCCTTGTAGAGATCAGGTGAATTCACCTGTCGGGATCCAGACGCCACACCCCGAGTTTCAGAAAGGGCATTTCATCCAGCAGACCGGAGTTCCGGCCAGAGGGGGCTGCTGGCGGGACACGGTCTTCTCCCAGAAGCGGCTGGCTCCCCACACCCGGTGATGCTCTGGGAGCCGGCAGCTTGGGCACTGGGGCCGTGGCCAGCAGCCGGGCAGCAGGTCTTCCTGCGAGCCTCCGTCCTGGCCGAGGCGCCGCGGTGAGCCTTCGTGTGCCGCAGGGAGACTCACACTCCGCTGGTATTCAGCCATTCACCTGCGCACTTTCCTGGATTTGCTTTTGTTCACTTCTTGCCAAGCCTGATCGTGTGGCCATGGCTGAAGCCGCCGTCCAGATGCTGACGCGGTTGTGTCTGACCATCCGCCCACCCAGGCGGCCTGGACCATCGGGCATGTGCTCTCCTGTGAGACGTGGCTGTGCAGGGCGCTGCCGCTCGGCGCCGTGTCTGGGCGGAGCTGTATGTAAGCCCTGGCAGGCCAGGTGTTCCTCCCTTGGGATCGGAGCACTGTCCCCAGAGCACAGGCGGTGCAGCCACTGGATTAGGAACCCGCTACTTTCAGGACCTGCCTGGGCCTGATTTCGTTTGGAATGCACACAATTCCCACTTGATGTCGGCGGTGTCTGCCCTCCCGCGGGCGCCGTGGCTCAGATGACACATGTTTGTGATGGGCCCGACTGGGCGCACGGTGTCTGCCCCCCATGATCAGGGTCAGCAGGTCATCTACTTACTATCTCCCAGATTCAAAAAGGCCACCAAAAGTTGGGGCTCCTAGTGGTGAAGACACACCAACATGGTCCAGATGGCTGGACCCTTAGGAATGTCGCTTAGCCGGTGGCATTGGGGTTCCCCAGCCTTTCCCCAACCTGTGCACCTGCCTTTCACTGATCCCTGCGCCGCAGCGTTTGGATGAGCTCACCAGGTGCCATCTGGGTCACGAGGTGGACACCAGCTAGCAGGGCAAATAGAGACGTTCGGTGTAAGGAATTACTCAGTAGGATTGACGACTGACTCATACCTGATACAAGGCAACTTGCTGTCATAGCCTCGGGCTCAGTCAGGGACCCAAGGAGGGACAGCGGAGGGGTGCAGACTGCGCTGGAGAAGGTGTGGCTCAGGCTGCCGGATGTTAGGGGAGGAGGCTGCACGTCGCTGGACGTCGGGGAGTGCACGCCACTGGCTGTCAGGAGGAGGGGTGCAGGGGAAGGCGTGGCTCAGCCTGCAGCCGTGGCCGTGGGAGTGGGAGTGCTGAACTGGACAGGCCACCCTTGGTGTCAGGGGCGCCCTACGGACATAGGCGGGGGGCAGGATTTGGGGAAGGTGTGCCCCCTCTGGGTGGGGTCCTGGTGGGGAGCTGTGAGCGCCGATGTGGGCCTGCTGGGCTGAGGCTGGTGGAGCTGGCTGCTGGCAACCCCTGCAGACTGGTTCTGGGAGAAAGCGCTCCCCGCAGATCGGCGTCTCAGAAGCCAGGCTTGCAGTGTTGTCAGGTAGCGGCCCCTGGTGTCACCGATGGAGTTTGTTACCATCCACTGTTGTTCTCCAAGATCTTCCACCTGCTCCATGGGCCCAAGCGGGAGCTCCGTGGCATCTGACAAAAATCAGCGTGCTGCATCTTCTAAGACTTTGATGGTGACCCGAGCTCTCCGTTCCCACTGATGTCGCAGTGCTGCCTTTGGTGACTGTTTTGAGGGGAAGGGGACTTCCAGGGGCTTCCATCGTGCTCTTGTCATTACCGGCGCTGCCATAGGTGGGATCCTGCTGTCCACCTGCCCCTTCCCTGGTCACGTTCAGGAGTCCGGCGACGGCTGCAGGTTGGGCCACCGGCCCTCTTTGAGTTGGACTGAGGCCACAAGTCTGCAGGTCTGGCTGTCGGCCAGTGGTACCCCGGGCTCGTCATGGGCTCTCGCAGGTCTGGAGCCTTCCATTCCTTTCCCGTGCGGCCAGCGTCCAGACCTAGGGAAGGCTTGGAGGACGGCCTCGTCTGTTCTGCAGCGGTGTTATAGGGTCCTTCCTCAAGGGGGCCTGGGTCCCCCTAAGAGCAGGCACCGTGGATCTGTGAACCTGTCCTAGGTCGAGCACTGTGAGAGAGGCGGGGGCTCTCCACTGGTGGCTCAACGTGGGTTTCTGCCCAGGGCCACATGGTGGCAGTTACATAGATCAGGGGTACTGGGGTGCCTGGCTGCATCTCTTCTCCCTTCACCCGCTGCCGGAGAGCCACCTGGGCTAACATGCCCTTGGTTCCTGCACCCGCCTTGTCTCTGGAGGTCACGGCCAGTCCCCCCTCCCCCATGCGTCCTTGTCCTTGCAGTCGGGGAGCTTGTGGCTGCCCCTGCACCACCCTCAGAGCTTCTCCAGGTGTAGGAGCCCCCACACCAGTGCTGGGAGACGAGGGGACAGGCCAGACCCTGCTGCCTGTCGTTTTCTGCCTTCCTGCACACCAGGGTCTGTGATTTATACATGGCGTGCCCTAAAGCGTGTGAAAGCCAGGGTAGAAAGGCGCTTTTAGGCACAGCTCCAAGCTCTCCCTGCCCCAGGTGACTGCTTAGCGGGGTTGGATTGCTCTTCATTCATCCTTCTCCGCCTGCGCCAGACGCAGGGAAGGTTGAATTCTAAAAATAGCTCTTGGATTCCGAGTGCGCCCACCATGTCCTGCGCCCTGCGCCTGCAGAAGCCTCCTCCCCTCTGGCTGGGGATCAGATTATGTCCCCAGGCAGGGCACTGTTAGCCCTTTAGCTGAGCTGGCTGGAGCGGCTATTCAGGTTTACAAAGGCCCTAATCTCCTTTGAATTCCTCTAAGCCTGGACTCGGTAATCCCTTACTGCGAGCAGCACACTCCCTGTGCCTGTGCCCTCGGCAGCCCCAGGCAGGCCTCTTCCATTCATTGGCCTCGATTATCTTTTTATCTTATTAAGTGCCTTCAGCTTGCGCTCCATGTGAAAAACAGTCAGTGGCTTCCAACTGGCCTTCAGGACACAACTTGGTATTTTCTCCTCAGAAGCCAGGGACTGTTGATGAGTCAGTCTACTGCCTTTCCTGTCTGACTCTGGCGCTGATGACCCGTGGGGGGTCGGGGGGTGGGTAGGCCTCAGTCTCTGGGTTCACAGAAAGGACGGGTGCGGAGCGTTGTGCGTGGCGTGGGCCTGCCCTTCTCTCTCACGGGGCTGCGTTCTCCATGGTTTGCGTCGTGGGCTTGCTTTCTTGCAGGCGGCGGGCCTGCCCCCGTGGGGCTCGCGGTCCTTACGACAGTGATCCGGGCGCTACAGGACCTCCCTGCAGGACATGCTCAGACACAAGAGAGAGGAGCAGAATGCCTTGCTGGTTATTACAGCGTTTCCTTCTAAAGATCGGGGTTTCCTTCTTAAAAGCACCTTAGTTTCTTTGATAGCTGCTGGATTTGTGTTGAATGCTCTGTTGAGACTCATGCAGATATGGAAATCCTCTGAGTTTCAGAACCAATTTGCATGTCTCAATGGGCAAACTCCAGCATTTCTTACTCAGTACTGTTTACCTTCAATTTCATCTGCTTCTGAGGATTTGGAGAGTTTCTGATAATGCCTACCATGTTCCTTGGACCGAAAGCGCACTCTTTATTCAGCAGATTTTGCAGCTCTGCGCATTTCTAGGGTGGGTGGTATTGGTGGGGGCCCGGTGAGCACACGATATCACTTTCTGGTCTTTCTCTGGGCTGATCTCTAGGGGTCACGTTTCTCAGTAAGGAACTCGGGATTCGCCGTGGACCCACCAAATTTTCGTAGTAAATTCTGGTAACAAAATTTTATAATCTTTCAGAAAATCCAGATAAATCTTCCATATGCTAGAAATTTCCTCAAACTTCTTTCCTTTTATTTACCAATTTTCAGAAAATCATACGGTTCTCTGCATCTGCAGGCGTGGCTAGTGCGGTTTTCTTATTGTCTTACACAGACTTGGGCGCCGTCCTGTCACTGGTCACTGGTTATGCAGGTGCGGCCTGCCTGGGGGCCCCCGGTGGACTCCCCGCCCCGTGGCACGTCCCCAGTCGTGTTCGGCGGCGCCCTCGCTGGCCCTCCCTGGAGAGCCGTCCCTCACTGTTTACTCAGGGCCCGGGCCTGGTGCCCCCGGAAGGAGGTCCCCGAGCTGTGCGGAGCCCGTGCGGGGCCGCGTGGTTCTGGAGGCTGCGCGCCGGGCGGCCGACGCGGGAGCCACGCCGCGGGAGCGCGCCTCCGGGGCTTCTAGAAGGGAAGCGAGGGGTGGTCCCCTCCCGCTGTCCGCCCGGTGGCTTTGTGGCCCCGACCCTGTGTTGCCGCTGTGTGATGCTCCCGACTCGGGTCTGGCTGCCAGACGCTTTCCCAATCAGCCCGTCTTACGCACGGGCGCCAGAGCGTCCGCTCTCGAGCGTGGAGCTGGGGCTGGTGTTTCTGCCCTGATGGAACGTGTCCCGTCCCTGCCAGGCCCTGTGTCCTTCCTCGGAGTCGTCACCCCCGCCCTGCTACCTGGAGCAGACCCTCCGCACTCCTCAGCTCCTCCCCCGCGCCTTCCAGGTCTGTCCTGGTAGGGTGACAGACCGCATTTCTTACGGCTTTCGTTCATTTTACTGGGTCCCAAACTGAACTCTTGGTCTTTCTCTGCCCTCCCAAGCCACCGGGCTCTTCATCCTACCTGTGGAATGCCTTCTGTGCCTTCCCATGCGCCCCGTCCCCGTCCCCGTCGGAGCTGCTGCTCACTGGTCCGCTCCCGCTGGGAAGGCATCCTCTTCCCTGCAGCGCCTCAGCCGGCTCTCCCGCGGCACCTGCCGACCTTGTCCGTCCGTTATCTCACCCTTCGATTGCGTGTGGCAATCGTGTGCCCTTGTGGGCAGTGTCTGTGTCTAACTCAACTCTGTCTTCTTGTTCCCGAGGGAAAGCAAGCACAGACACCGATGATTATAGCCAGAGGCTAGATGGTTTTATGAGTCAGCTTGTCGTGACCTAACAAACACCCACAAAACCTCAGTGGCATGTTGGCCATTGTCACGTGTGGCTTGAGGGGATCCCTGCTCTGTCCCTGAGAGGAGCGCCCTCCCCCCCCCCATGGGAATTAGGACCTTCGACCGTGCACAGCCCCAGAGTTAGGAGCACAGGAAACACAAGGGGCCTGTGAGTCCTGGGGGAAGAGCAAGTGGACTCAGCCCTGCTCCTGTTCCTCGTTCCCAGGGCTGTGGGTTCTCGTGTTAGGGACACACTGCCATGCGGGAAAACCCAGCTCCCAGGCCTGCGGCTCGCGTTAGGGACACAGTAGACGTGCCCGTTCCCCAGGCCCGTGTGTTCTTGGGTTGGGGACACAGAACCACACAGCAGGAGTCCGTGGTCTGCGGAGTTGTCCTGTGCCTTGTGGCCCTGCCTAACTGTGTCCCGGTGGGTATGATGGCGCTCTGGAATGAAAGACACTTAGTCGCTGGGTGCCCCCCGATCCACCTGTCAGGACCCAGAAGCATGGCCAGACCAGGGTTTTACAATGCATGTGATTCTCTGGAACCTGAGATTCTTCCCAGGAAGCCCCTGCTGTACCCTTTCTGTCACTGACACCTGCCACCCCGGCATGTCCTCCAGCTCGTGTGTTTCGCTTGACCCGCTGCTGAGCCCCTGGCCCTTACTCCCGCTCGGCCTGCAGCCCGCCCTGTTGCTAAGCACCTGGACTGGCCCGGTGTCCCTGGATGCAGAGCGTGTGGGCTCCAGGATGAAGAGGCCCTCAGGCAATGCGCCTCTTGCTTTGTGGATGCAGGGTGCAGCATCTCCAGAATCCTGGACCTGAAACCTCGCCTGGGTGCCAGGTCCTGACTCTCCACGGCTGCCCCCGCCCCCCAGCTGCGTGCCGGGGTCTGCTGCACGCAGTGTGAGGCTGTCCCTGTCATGGCCCAAGGCGCATTTCTACCTGATGTCCAGATGCCTTCGGAGCGTATTATGACAGCAAGTAGGGGCAGTAACGGCTCTGCAGCAAAACCACATGCGGTTTTCCTCTCACAGAAGCGTGGGCGGCTTCTAGTGCCCTGTCTTCACTGGGATGGGAAAGAAGGCGTTTGGAGGGCAGTGTCCACACGGCATGTCCCAGAGCCTGGTGGAGCTGCTCGGGTCCAGCACCGCAGCTGGGAGCAGACACCTGCGCTTTTGAGTGGAGAGAAGCCCACAGACCCTCCCCAGGACCCACTGACCTCGTGCAGAGGCCAGAGGGCCAGTTCAGCAAGGCCCTTCCATGCCCTTGATCCTTAACGTAGACATGTCTCCACCGCCTGTGATGGGGTGCGCATCAGCATCAGCCCCATTTTATAGTCACGGACCATGGGTGTGAACCTTGGCTGGGTCTGCAGATCCAGATTTATTGTGACCAGGCTTTGTGCAGGACTTTATTACCTGGCCCCCTAGCATCCCCACCCTAATGGGGGACATGACACTTTAGGTCTCATACCGTGTGTTCAGTAGACCTTGAACTTGGGTATTACTCTTTGTCAGATGTATCACCACCAACTAAGGGGCAGTAGGTCTTCTTGGGTGCACACTGGGCTAATCATCACCGTAGGCACTTGCCCGGGTGTTACAGGTTCCTAATTCCTGGGGATCTGGCCATATTTTCTGTCAGTGGGTTTTAGGTCTGAAATCTGCTGAGACCAGAGCTGGGTGAGGGATCATAACTTTTAATGGGGTGACTTCCCTTCCTGCTCATTGATTCCCATTTTCTTTGAATTGGTACATATGTATGTATGCACGCACACATGTATTAGGCAGGCTGTGCTCTGTTGCGGGACCATCTGTTTTGCTCCTAGGAATGCTGTCTCTTGTTTTCTGTCACCACAACTCGGCCAGTTGGCCTTCCTTGGCTGGCGCGCTGCCTTGTTGGTCATTATGCTAATTGCTACCCCTGACTTCTGGCAGTCACATACCATCTCCAGACCACTATTGCTCTGGGGCCAGGCTTAGCTGTGAAATCAGGAGTGGCCACAAAGCTTGTTATCAACAAGTCACACTTTGTGACAGCCTCTCCTAAGAGTGGAATCATTGGGTTATCAGGTAAGTGAATGCTCAACCGCCAAAGTGTTTTCCAAAATGTACTGTGTTACACTGTGTCCAGCAATCTGCAAGAGACCCATTGTTTTATATCTTTGCCAATACTTGGTATTGTTGGTCTTTTTAAAAATAAATTTTAGTCATTCCAGTAGGTGCGGAGTATCTCATTTTGGTTTTATTTTGAATTTCTCTAGTTACCATTGATGTTGAGCATCCTTTCTGGTGATTGCTGACCATTCATGTTTTCCTTTGTGAAGTGTCTGATTCAGTCTTCTGCCATTTTTGAAAAATTGGGTTATTTGTGTTATTAAATTGAAAGAGTTATTTATATATTCTGGATACAAGCCCTTTGTCAGATATATGTATTGAGAATAGTTTCTTCCAGTTTTTCTTTATTATTTTCTTATTAAAAAAACATTTTATTTATTTATTAGAGAGAGAGAAAGAGCAGGGGGGAGCAGCAGAGGGAGAGGGAGAAGAGAAGCAGACTCCCGACTTAGCAGGGCACCTGACCCTGGGCTCAATCCCAGGACCCTGGGATCATGACCTGAGTTGAAGGCAGACACTGAGACACGACTGAGACACTGAGACACGACTGAGCCACCTAGGTACCCCTTGTTTCATTTATTCCAATGGTGTCTTTTCAAGTTTTTAATTTTGGGAAGTTCAGTGTCTTTTGGTAGACAGAAGTTCTTAATTTTAACGTGGTCTATGTTACCAGTCTTTTCTGTTATGATTAGTGTTTTATTCTGCCCAGTTTAAGAAATCTTTGCTTATCCCAAGGTTGTGAGGAAATTCTACTATGTATTATAGATTTGTATTACATATGTGTTTATATATAACGTGTATATATATATTTATATGTTATGTATGTATAGATTTGTATTATTTTGTCTCTTACATTTTGATCTTCAGTCTGTTTGGGGTTGGTTTCTGTGTATGTTATGAGGTAGGACACAGGCTCATTCGTCACACAAATACACAATTGACGCAGCATCTTTTACTGAAAAGACCGTCCTTTGTCCACTCCAGTGCAGTGGCATTTTTGTTTTAAGTCAGCTGGCCATCCTTGTAAGGTCTTTTTCTAGATTGCATTTTCTTTCTCTGGCCTATTTATTTATCCATGTACCAATACCAAATCAATCGCAGATTTGTAAATCAGCCAGTTTTGTTCTTCATGACTGTTTTATTGACTATGTGGGCAGTTCACATTTCCATGTAAATTTTAGAATTTCAGAAGGAGAATGTTGGCTTCTACCCAAAAAGCCTTTTGGAACTTTAATTAAGATTCCTGGACCCTTTACAGCAGTGAAGCTGTCAATGAACATGGTACACCCTCCATGTACGGGCCTTTCCTTCCTCTCAGCCGTGCTTTTCCTTCTGCCACGGACAGCTCTTGCACCTCTTTAGTTTGAGATTTATTGGATCCTTGATTTTTTAATGTGCTGTTAACGTTTTTAAAAAATTTTCCAAATTTCTGTTGATCTGTAGATCTCCAATTAATTTTTTTATATGGTGTTCAGCAATTTTGCTAAATTCCCTGTTTTGTTTCTAACAGTAGAGTGTAGCTTGTCTTAAGTTTTCTACCTACATTGTCATTAACAAGTAGTGGTGTTTTAATCTCTTCTTCTCCCGTTCTCACACCTTTACTTTTCCTTACCACATGAAGTAGTCAGGACCTCTAGGATAGTGTTAACTGGAAGCGGCAGTACGAAGCAGTCTCGTCTAATTACTCTTCTTGAGGGAAAAGCATTTACTAGCTCACCCCCAACTGCTCTGTGTGCTGGGTGAGCAAGCAGTTATGGGGACAGACTGACTTTGCTGACAGCTGAGCAGAGTTCCCCAGAGGAGGAGTTTGTTCTGTGGGGACTCTGCCACAGACAAGCTGTGTGCCCCTCCCTGCAGAGAAGCTGCACCCAGTTCTCACACTTGTAGCTCCATCCCTGTTCAGGTTAGATAGTTCTTTTCCCTGTCGTTTAGGGAGACTCATATCACCTGTGCAGGATGGATGTTTCAGCCTTTGTTTCTTCTTCCTGCCCCATCGCTGCCAGCCTTCTCTTCAGGTGGAAATTCTCATATTTTAGGAGTGACCTTGTGGCCTGACAGGCTCTGCAGAAACACTGGGTACCTGGAAGCTTCTGCAGTAAATTTGTTTCTTGTGTAGAAAAGCCAGGGTGTGCTGCGTTTCCCTGGGCGAAACAGGAAGGCTAACATGACCTGTCTACATGTGGCTCAGCAAACAGCATGTGAGATGAGTGCCAGGATTGGGGTCCAAGAACACTGGCGGAAAGCCCCCCCCCATCATGGGTGACAGTGTAATCAGATGGCCCGTGAAGCCGGGCGTCCACCCGTCGTGTTCACTGATGGTTGCTTGGCTGATCGGCTGGTGTTTGGATAGAGGGGCCACGGAGCTGAGAAGTGGGACCCTTCCTGATATGGAGGTGGCCCTCTCATGTTATTTCACGTGGGAAACACTGCGTGGTGTTCTCCTTTGTTCTGCGTTTCCTTTACGGTGCTCACTCGATGTTGGCTGTGATTTAGTGCTAGAACCTCTTCCTTGTTTTACCATCACGTACTAAAGGCCTTTAGAAGGAAAGGTGTGTAGCACATACGCAGTTTGGAACTAAATGGAAAGCGCATTGGAAAGGACTTGTATTCAGGAACTTATGATTACATTTTTATCACGTAATGTTACATCTGATTTTCATTTTTTTGGTTTTATTTTTCTTTTTATGTCACTGAAACATTGCGTAGAGGGGCAGAGACCTGGCTCCTGGCACGTTCCCTGAAGACAGGTGTCCCTGGTCTTTCTTACCTAAGCTTAGTTCCCATGCACACGGTGGCATTTCAGACTGCTCTGCAAATACAGATTCCTGGAGCAGCTTGAAAACCAAGCGTCGGGACTCGGGGAGGTGGGCAGTGAGCAGCCACCATCGTCTGTGGGAGACGCCGTGTCCCTGGGCGCCTTCGGGTGCCGGGCTGGAGAGCCAGGGTGCGGCGGGGCAGCACTGTGTGCGCGTCCGAGTGGGGCTCCCATGCGCTCTCGCCACAGCGCCCTGGGCTTCGGCGGCACCCCTGCGGGTGCTGGGGGCCCGCCACCGGGGGTCTCCTGCAGCTGTGCCCCCCTGGGCCCCGAGCCGCACACCCACCCCGCCTTCTGCTGCCGGTGTTGAAGAACCGGGGAGGAAGGATGGAAGGAGATCGATTTTGAGGAAAATCAAATTTTCTTCTGAAACAGAATGCCAGCTTTGCGACAAGGCGGCAGGGGTGAGGCGGCTGCCGGCGGGGAGCTGGGGCCCGTGCCCCGCGCCGCTGGCTCTCTGGGGCCGCGGGTGTGCGCCGCGGGTGTGCGTGGTTTAANCGCACCTGCCAGGCTCCAGGGGTGCCAAGGTGATGGGTCAGGGGACCCGGCCTGAAGGAGTGATGCGCGATCCCCCAGGGGAGACCCACGGTGTAAACATCTAAGCGACAGAGGGCAGGCCGTGGCTTGCACCGTGATCATTAGGAACTGTGGGCTGTGGGCCCCCCGAGGAAAGAGTCATTAATTTTACTCATGGAATTGAAGAGGGATTTGCTCAGGAGCCAACCTGTGGAGCTGGGACCAATGCAGTTTCTGTCAGCAGCAGTGGGTCTTGGGTGGCAAAGGGAGCAGAGCTGGGGTTGGCACCATTTGTGGAAGGCCCATGTGCCCTCGTTGGCAGGCGGTGTGT
>LNAC01000402.1:1193661-1237027 GCA_002007465.1 Ailurus styani | reverse complement strand
GGGCCGCGGGTGTGCGCCGCGGGTGTGCGTGGTTTAAGCAGCGGGTGTGCCCTGCGCGTGCACGGGGGCGTCGGCGGGCCGGGCCGCGCACCGCGCTCTGTTGACTCGCCTCTCTGTGCTTCAGCTGCAGACAGCAAGGTGGTGACGTGCGCGGCCGTGTGGAGGATGCCCAAGACGCTGGAGCCCGGCGGCCACGAGTCCCCCGACGAGTCCGCGAGCACCGCGCACGCGCTGGAGCTGCTCTGTCACCTTGACAACACGGCCCATGGCAGCATGGCCTGGTAGGCTCCCCGCCGCACGCGCCCCGGCGAGCCTGCAGCTCAGCCCCTTCCGGCCGCCGCGCCCGCGCCCAGCCCTGCGTGCTCGGGAAAAGGTGGTGCACGTGGCTGGCGGTCTCTCTGTCTCTCCCTCCCTTCCTTCGTTTCTCAGTCCCAGCTGATCTCCCGATCTGACGCATCCCAGCAGGCCCGGGGCACACGTCGTGGAGGGGCCTGCGTGCCGGCGTCCCTTCCGTCCAAGCCCGTGCAGCCGGTACCTGCCAGGACGGGTCCGGTCGGGTGCTGGAGAGCACTTACGTGCTCAGTTGCTTTCAGCTTCGTCAATACCCTTCCGTTCAGCAGGCCTACGTGTAAATTAATGGGTTCGTCACTTGAGGCTGGAGGCTCATAATTTCCTCTTTTGCAGACTGACTGAGGGTGTGCTGTGTGTGCCCCGTGCGGTGCCCCCGAGCCCTCTGCAGCTTTATCCTTGCATCTGTCCCCTCCGCGTGTCACGCGCGGTGCCAGGGGACGGAGGTGCCGCCAGCGCCCAGCAGGGCTGCGTGGTTCATCGCTGCCCGCGGGCTGTGGCCCAGGCTTAGCGGTACCTCCCTGCCCGGGGAGCATCCTCAGAGCACCGGAGCCTCAGCACGTGCACAAGGCCGTGCTTTCTAGAAGGGACTGTGGGAGCATGACGTTGGTACGGGTGTTTACAACAGTAAGTGTTTTACTTAGTGTAGTGACACTTCCGTGTGTGCACTCAAGTGTGCATGTGTGAGCAAGAGCTCTATCCTCTGTGCCCCCCACTTCTGTTTGGACAAAATCTACCAATTAAATAAGTTTAATCCAACATGTATGTATTAAGCACCTGCTGCACGCACCTGCCAGGCTCCAGGGGTGCCAAGGTGATGGGTCAGGGGACCCGGCCTGAAGGAGTGATGCGCGATCCCCCAGGGGAGACCCACGGTGTAAACATCTAAGCGACAGAGGGCAGGCCGTGGCTTGCACCGTGATCATTAGGAACTGTGGGCTGTGGGCCCCCCGAGGAAAGAGTCATTAATTTTACTCATGGAATTGAAGAGGGATTTGCTCAGGAGCCAACCTGTGGAGCTGGGACCAATGCAGTTTCTGTCAGCAGCAGTGGGTCTTGGGTGGCAAAGGGAGCAGAGCTGGGGTTGGCACCATTTGTGGAAGGCCCATGTGCCCTCGTTGGCAGGCGGTGTGTTTTCATGGGAGCCAGGCTGCTGCCAGACCGTGGTTCCTTCTCCTCACAGAGGCGTCAGACCCCATCTGCAGGAAAAGGAGACACACAGGAGCCCTGCAGCTCTCACAAGGGGCTGCGAGGGTACAGAGCGAGTCTGGAACGTGTGCAGACACATGCGTGTGCATGTGAGTGCAGTGTGTACGTTAGTGCCAGGGGGAGCAGGGGAGACACCATGTAGGCCAGCAGTGACTGTGGGGAGGTCAGTGTATGCAGATGGCATCAGGGCCTTTGGGGAGTATACAGATGGGCGGGGCTCAAAGAAGCAGGGGAGGGGCTGCTGGTCGGCTTCCCCAGCTCCCACCTGGGTTCAGATATTCCATCCAGTGTTCTGCGAGAGGAGTGGTCACACCTGTCTCTGTGTGCTTGTCAGGAAATGGATGTCAGTGAGGTGTTCAGTCTGGCTCACACTCCCCTGGTCACAATCCTGTCGTCACATCCCTGGTGATCACATGATCAACGATCATACCCCAGTGATCACACCCCCATAATCATATTCCTGTCATCACGCCAGCGGGGATCACACATTCAGTGATCACACGCCAGTGATCAGAATCCTGGTGATCACCCCCTGTGATTGTACCCCAGGATCACGCCCCCCATGATTGCACCCCTGTGATTACGTCCCTGTGATCACACCCCCGTGATCACACTGCCATGATTTTACCCCTGTGATCACACCCCAGTGATCACACCCCCAGTGATCACTCCCTGTGATCACCCCTCCGTGATTGCTCTCCAGTGATCACACCACCATGATCACACCCCAGTGATCACCCCCTGTGATTACATCCCCATGATCACACTCCCGTGGTCACACTGCCATGATCGCACCCCAGTGATCACACCGCTGTGATCACACCCTCCATCACACTCCTGCAACTGCACCCCTGTGAAAGGGGAAAAGGGGAACTCGTTAGGAAGTAATTGTCGATATGTAAACACATCCAGAGAAGTCTTCCTCAAATTCATATTGGAAGGCTGCCCTCTTCTGCATTTGCTGCCATTGTTCAAGCATTTCTTGAATTCCTTTTGTTAACCCTTACGTCACTGTACGTGTTTGTTGACCTTTCACTGAGAGGTAGCTGTGATCCACCTGCGGCTGTAGGAACAATACAGAGACCCCGTGTGCCAGGCCCCCATCCCTCCAGTGGTAACGTTGCGTAACTCCCCTGCAGGGTCACCACTGGGGACGGGGTGTTGATAGGACCCACCGCCTGTGCACATTGAGTTCTCTGCTGTGTCATCCCATGCGTTGTTGGTGCAGCCAGCACCACAGTCAGCATAGAGAGCTGGGAGCCCTCCTGCTGCCTGTTCATGGCCGTAGTCCTCTTCTCCCCTTGCACCATCCCTAATCCCCGGCAAGCACGAGTCTGTGCTCCTTCCTGTAGACCTGTCATTTTGAGAAGGTTCTATGAGTGGAATTGTCCACTCTGGAGGCTTTGATGGTAGCTTTGTGCACGCACTGTGATTCCCTGGGGTCCTACCTGTTGTCACCTGTGTCTGACAGTGGCTCGTCCCTTTATTCTGAGTGGTAGTCTGTGGGACCACGGTTTGTGTGACCGTTCACCTAGTGAAGGACAGCTGGGTTTCTCCCGGGCTGTGGACATCCTGATAAAGCTGCTCTGAACAGGAGTGGACAGGTGCTCATGTGAACATGGGTTTTCATCTCTCTCGGCCGAGCGCCCTTGAGTGCAGTTCGTGGGGCGCCTGTCGGTGTGTTTTGTACCCGCTGCTGAGCCTTCTCCGGAGTAGCTGTGCACTTGACGTTCCCACCGACATGGGAGGACCCAGTCTCTGCACCCTCACTGGCCTTTGGGGCTGTCACACATGGTTCTTTTTAAGTGTCTTCAGTGACGTCTTAGTGTCAGGTGGGGAATTTGGCTTTTGGAAATTGAAGTATGGTGAATACGTGAATGTGAGGGTGCTGTTTGGGGTCGAACATGAGGCCGTGGGTTGTTATATCTGCTTTCCTTTTCGGTTTATAAATCGGGGCTGAGGCAGTTCCAGGAGAGGGGCTCCCAGGCACGTACTGGGCATCGGCGCCACTGCGTGCTGTAAGGGAGCGTCCTGGAACAGTGCACAGCCTGGTCTGCAGGCTTGTTGCTGCTCCCCACAGGACGCCACGCGAGCTCCTGTCCTCAGGCCGCTCAGCGTCTATTTGCTCAGGAGCAGCCGGGCCCCGCCCGGGTGGCCCCCACCAGCGTTCCAGCCCTCCAGCACGCGGCAGGGAGCAGTGCCCGGCAGGCCCACTTGCCACTGAAGATTCTCGAAGGCCTCCTGACTGTGTCTGGTTTGAGCTCCTAGCCATGGAGGCAGAGTGCTGGCCCGGGAGGCAGCACAGCCCGTCTCCTGTGCGCACCTGCCCTGGGGCTGCGTAGGGTTGCTGGCTGGGAAGTCACCCCTTTCTCTCCATGGCAAATGAAGATTCCCGAAGAGGAGGAAATGCCTCACAGTTGTTACCATCGGCTCCCGTGGCTCTGTGGCAGTATCTCTGCGGAAGTGTGACCCCTCCATGCTCGTTAGGATACGTTGTGCAGACCAGCCAACGATCCATTCTCTTCCTGATTTTCTCCGATCCACACTTTGCAGAGGCAGGTCCCAAGTCGTGCCCAGAGGGGCTGCCTTGTAGCTTCTCGTGTGGATTAACGAGCCACGGATTTTGTGGTTCAGTATCCCCTCCTTGGAGAGGGCCTCTCTAAAATGATCACCGTTCCACACCCACCCACATCTTCCTGTCCCTGCGCCCAGCTCTGTCCCGTGTAAAGGCATGACCATGCCTGGCACTCTGTGGTGTGCGTCCAGGCCCTGTCACTGAACTTACTCCTGGCCGGGGCCTTGTCCAGCGGCTGTTACGTCCTCAGCACCAAGGACAGCGCCGGCCACAGGGCGCTGTCCTGTGTGCGGGGTCAGGCCTGTGACGGGTTTGCAGGCACTGCCTCCTCCCCACGCGACCCTCTCAAGTCCGGACCATGGCAGAGAAGGTAACTGCCCTCCGGAATGCAAGGAGCATGCATCCAGCCTTTCCCACTCAGTGGAGAAACTGGGGCTCTGAGCCAGGCAGGCCGCCCCAGGACCTCCACACGTTGCCCAGAATTGCCTCCCTGCTGAATGAATGAGCAAAAAGGAGCCACTTGTGGCCGCCACACTGCGATTTGGAAGTTGTTTCTGTTGCTGGGAGTATAAATACATCTTCATCAGAATAAGTTTTAAGAACATTCACACATCTTCCAGCTAGTCCTTTATGGATGACAAATATAAATAAATGGTGTTTTCTAGGGGAACTCCTCATTTTGCAAATAATAAAGCCACCTTCTTTCCTCACAAGCTTTCTCCCCGTCCGCTGTGGTTTGCTCCTGTGGCCAGCACGCGGTGAGTGTGGACGGAACAGCCTCCGGATCTGTAGGAACTTGACGCTGTCCCCGTGGGCACAGGCCTCCTTCCCTCCCGTGTGGCGGGGAGGGGTCTCTGGTGAGTGTCCAGCTCTGCCCTCGTCAGGTGCTGTCCCGTCTCTCACACTGAGTGGCTCGCACCTATTTCTCAGGGAGTCAGACAGTAACTCACAGCCCTCTTCCACGCCGCCTGTCCCGTAGAGGGAGTGACACCAGGCCGCCCACCTCGCCTGGGACTCAGAGGAAGTGCCCCCGGGCTGAGGTCCACTCAGCCCACAGCCGGCTGCCCACGGGGCAGCTGGACCAGACCCTTGGGGATGCTTTTACCAAATCCTGATGTTTTCTGCATCTTCAGTGTTTCTCGGCCTGTTATATTTCAGGCCGTGTGTGCTAGCTGCCTTGTATTGTTCTAGAGCAGGATGAGACCTACATAACTCAGTAAAATTAATAAAAACCCACCTGATTGTGGTAAGACATGAGGTAAAAGAGTGAATCTCCATGCCATGCATGTTGGTGCCTTTTCTTTCACTTGCCAGGGGCGGTAAGTTGCGCGGGGGGCGCTTCGCGGCTCCCGTGTGCATTGTACGTGGTCATCCTCCCCTGAGTCAGTGACTGGACCGGCAGCTCAGGGCCTTCGTCAGCGTACGCGGTGTGGACGTCAGTGGTGAAGTGACTGCAGCCCCAGCACGTCCTCCTGGGCCTCTGGTTCCCGTGGCATCTTGGGGAGCCCCGGCGGAGGGGGCGGGGAGGACTCCCCGTGTGCGGGCCCGCGGGGCCGCTGTGCACTGGCGTCCGCCTGCAGCGTCACGGCTGTTGGCTCGGGGGCTCATGAGCCGCACTGGTCCCTCTGGGCTTCTCCAGTTCCTCTCGATCCTGGAGAGCCCCCCACACCCCCGCTGCTACACAGTTAAGCATCTTAGCTGTGGATTGACGCTCCCTCCTGTGAGCGGGAGCCCAGCGAAAGCAGAGAGCTCTGGCGTGTTCTTGGCATGCTCCAGCTCCCAGGTGGCGCGCCAGGAGTAGTCACGCCGTACCCTGGTTGCACGGACCACGAAAGTCTCCTTTAAAGGAGAAGTCACTAAACTTAGTAACCAGCCGCTTCCCAGGGCTGGCCGGAAAATGAATGACAGTCTCTGCACCCCCGGAGTCCTGACTGCACTGCCGCTTGCCGGCGACGGGGTGGCTGGCTGACGTCCACGTCCCGAGCCGGCTCTGTGCCGAGTGCAGGTGGAGGTGCGTGTCACCTGAAAGCGCCGGCAGGCTGAGCCCGGTGGGTGTGTGCGCTCCCATCAGGAGGAGGGGGCGTGACCCGCGCTGTTGACACGGGAGGGGAACAGAGAGCGCATGTGTGAGGCCGCGACTCGTATTGGCCTCATCTCTCTTTTCCCATTTATTTTTTAGTCCAATCTGATATAAAGGTGGAAAAAAGTAAATTCAAAAGTATCCTTGACACCTTATAGAAGCTGTCTTTGAGGATAAAGAAGGAAGTGCATTTGAAATTCAGAGATCTTCGGACACGGTTTTACGGCCAGCAGGGATGGAGGAGTCTCAGCGGTCGTGACAGTTGATGATGGCACATTTATCAGATTTCGTAAGATTGTGTACCGGCTTTTTGGGTTTACGCAGCCGAGTTGTACTGAGGCGTAGGTTGCTTCCCTGGCTCCGGGCTCACTAGTCACGTCCGTTAGCTCTTCCAGAGGCCCCGAACGAGGCCCGCGTCCCTTCTTCTGTGTAGGACAAGAGCAGTTGTATGGTATTCCAGGATAGCATGAGGCGCCTTCCTCTCTCTCAAGCTGGCTCAAGTCCCCACCGAGCCCCAAGGCTGGGCGTCCTGTGTCCCGGACTCTCTTGCCCCATCTGATGCAGTTAGGATTCCGTGTTAGGGATGTGCTGGAAAACTAGCAGAATGTGACATGCAGGTGAGCTCGCACTAGAAGCCCGCAACACAGACGTCTGAAGTGTGGAGCGCTAAGAATAGTTACACACACGACAGAAATGCATGTCCTTTCTATGGTTTCAGTCCAAGTTTCCGTGAAAACGTGGTTCAGAGTGTGTTTCATGTGACCTGCTTACCAACCAGCTGGTGTCTCCCAGAACGTGCAAGTTTACGCAGTGGGCACCAGTGTGTCCGAGGCAGGAGTTTGGAGGGAGGTAGCATTTAGTTCTGTTGGTAATTGTTTAAGCGTGAGGTTTGAATAATTTAGAAAGTTCAAACCTGAAAGGTGCACTAACTCCATGTGTGGGAGTTTTAAACATTTTCTACTGTTTGAAAAATGGGGTGGGGGAAGAAGAAAGAAAAGTTGATCAAAAAGAAGAGGAAATGCCCAAACCACTATTTGGAATTTGGGTAGACAGTTTTATTTCAAAATGTACTTTTACTCATTTGTTTATTTATTCAAAGACTTTATTTGCGATAGAGCGAGAGAGAGAGAAAGAGGGCATGAGGCGGGGAGAGGCAGAGGGAGAAGCAGACTCCCCGCTGAGCAGGGAGCCCGGCGGACGCAGGACTCCATCCCAGGCCTCCGGGATCATGAGCTAAGCAGAAGGCACACGCTTAATGACTGAGCCACCCAGGCGTCCCCAAAGGTGCTTTTTTTTTTTTTTTTTTTTTTAAAGATTTTATTTATTTATTTCACAGAGGGAGAGAGATCACAAGGAGGCAGAGAGGCAGGCAGAGAGAGAGAGGGGGAAGCAGGCTCCCCGCTGAGCAGGGAGCCCGATGCGGGCCTCGATCCCAGGACCCTGAGATCATGACCTGAGCCGAAAGCAGGGGCTTTAACCCACTGAGCCACCCAGGCGCCCCCCAAAGGTGCTTTTATTTAAAAGTTAACTTTGAGCTTCTTGGGAAGGCCAGGGCGCAGGGGGTTTGGGCCTGCTGTTGCTGGAGCACCAGCATCCTATGCTGTCTGGCCTGGGCTCCTCCCTAGTCCTCGGAGATGTGTGGCGGGAGCGCCGGCCACCGCTGGCCGGTGTTGGGGTGGCCTTGGAGGGACAGAGCTGTGAACTCCGGGGTGACTTAGGGGGCCTTCGGGGCTGGCGAGAATCCGTCACGCAGGGCGTGCTCAGAGCCCCGGTGGTGCATGGTTCCGTCTTGGGCAGAAGGAGGGGACCGTGGGGATCCGGCCAGAGCCGCGCTCGGGGTGGGCCAGACAGCGTGTCCATCACCCACGTCCACCCCAAGGAGGAGCCCTCGGACTGTGAGCATTTGCTGTTGGGGGAGGCTTCTCAGCGGCATGGCTCTCGGTGATCCGTGCTTGTGTCTTCTGGTCTCCGACTCAGGAAGCGGGCCCCCGTCCGCTCTGGGCCGTCCACATCCGAGTGCTCGTTTCTGTGGAGCCGCACACGTGCCGCTCGGAGCACTGGCCGCGGCTGCTAACGGCTGACGTCAGCCTGCACGAGAGGGGAGCGTCCGGGAAGAATACGCTCTGCCTCTCGCCCAGCCTGTTGCCTCGGGCTCTGGGTCTGATGAGCTAAAAGTCCGTGCAGGTGATGGCTGTGCGAATAAGCACAGCCTTTCCATCAGCAGAGGCCCGAGCTGGCCCGCCAGGTTGCTAGGCCGTGCACGGACGCGACTCTGCCCCCGCAAGTCCTGTGCGCACGACCACCAAGAGCCCGTGCGGCCAGAGTGGGGCGAAGTGTGCTTCTCGACTTGTGTGTGACTCTTAACCTCTCTTTTCGCCCGTGAAAAGCCGTTGTACGTTCTGTTGTGCGTTTTTCCAACAAGAAGAAATCAGCCAGATTGCCAAATCTCTGTTTGGAAAGCGATGCATAAGCTGAGGAACTCATGTATTGTATCATTTTAAGGAGTTTTTCAAAATTTTAGTTGTAACCAATGACTTAACAGGCATGTTTCCTTCTTAAGGTTTTTCCTTTTTCGGAAAAGTAATAACCCTGATGAGTTGTCGAATGCAGTGGGAGCTAAGAGTCTTCACGCAGCCGTTCCTTGTGGATTGAAGTCTGTCTTCAGCCGCGCGGGGCTGCCGCCTCGTGCACATCACGGCCTGGGGGGCCAGCCTTTCACGGCACCCCCGCTTCCCACCCCCAGCGGCTCAGAGAATAGGGAAGGCATGGAGATGCTGTGGATTTAAATTATTAAGTTTATACTGAGGTTGTTTTAAGAATTTCTGGTGTCCTTTGAGCTGTCCTCACCCCAGGTGCCAGCATCCAGAGTGTGAATCATTCATTTGGAGTCACTAATCTGAAGAAGAGAGGCATGTATTTCGTTTGATCAGCATGAAACCTGCCAAATTAGAACCATCATTCCTGCCATTATGGCCCTTGTTAACTGCCTTACAGAAGTTTAGATTTTCTATTTGGGTTTATTTACAGAAACAGCCCTTTTCTTGTGTTTTCCTCTCAGTGATTAGGAAGGGATATTGCACACTTCTATTAGGTATATGCTACTTTGCTCTCAACTTCTTAATGGATTTTTATGTCCCCTCAAATTCACTGGCAGAGTATGATCAAGCAGAAAAATGGGTGATTTTATGAACGGAGAAATAAACTTAGTTTGGAGTAGCAAGTATGACAGAAGTTCTAGGTTATATTCTTGTGTTTATGGCCCCAGTTTCATGGTGATGAGCAACGATAAGGTGGAATTTCTTTCTTTTGCACTGCGCGTGCTCGGGTTATCCCAGGCTGTGCGTCATTAGGCTCAAACATGGATGATTTGGGGGATTGCTCCCCGTAAACCAACAGCAGGTATTTTCTGACATGTCACACAGGACAGATCACGACATACGAGGGACTGGAGTAGGACCCCAGCGGTTTGACCGTGTGCGGCGGGAGCGTCGGCTTGCTGCCGTCTCGTGGAAATGCCTCACACGTCCTGCTCCCTGGGAAGGGTCTGAGCGCTCGGGCCGCGTGTCCGGCAATTACGCGGCCCCAGAGAGGAGCGGGGACACTTGGTTGTTGCGGAAGCTCTCGCTGGATGGACGCGGCAGGACCAGAGGCCAGCTAGGGAGAGCGGGGGACGGAGGAAGCTTGGGGGGCCCAGCAGCAGCCCCGTGTGGCCCTCGGCGAGTCAGGGCGTCTGGTCACCCGCTTCATGACCCAGAAAGTGAACCGAGGTCGTCTGTGGCCGTTGACGTGCACCGTGGGGGCCGGGCCACGCCCGGAACCCAGGTGGCCGTGGGGCTGGAGGGCAGGCTCTTCTCTGGGCGGCGTGGGAGCCCGTGCTGTCGCCAGAGGAGGCCTCCAGGGCCTGGGACGTGGAGAGCGAGCGAGGGAATGAGGATTTGGGGAAGCCTCCATCTTTGCGTAGTTACCGTCAGAACAGTACAGGGCAGGAAGCCGCCTCTGCGGGGGTCTGGTCGCTTAGCTCTCGAGTCCAGTTTCTGCATGGGTGACAGTGACTCTGGGAGCTCCGGAATGTCCGCAGACCCCGAGGGGAAAGGGCACGATGCTCACTCTTGGACAGAAGGTCCTCAGAGGAAAAGCCAGGGACCACAGAAAGGGACGTTAGTGACTCAGGCCCCAGGCCACTGGCTGTGAAGTGGGCAGGACAGCGAAACATGTTTGAGCTCGGTTGCCTTTCCAAACGGGCGAGGGTTTCAGTTCTAACCTCTTCTGAAGACGTTTTCTTAAACTATATCTTGATGGAATTCTGCTGGTGCATGTAAGGCTGGGAATTTTAATATTCCAACGAAATTCCACCGTTGGGTTTTATGGTTTTTCCAGGAGAGGCCGTCGGCACTGGGAGTGGGACCGTCTTGGCTGTTGAAGGCTGTCTGCGTGTTCTGGGTCACGGGACAGCCCTGTATCTCATACCCCAGCCGACGGCCCTCCCAGTCTTCGGGAAGAGACTGCCCAGAAGCCTCAGGAGAGTAGCACTGTGCCCAAAGGAGCAGACCTAACTGCACCCGACCACACTGAGGCTCGTTGAACACCTACTTTGTGCAGGCTGTTCTGAATACGGGCTTGTTGGTCTTCACACACCTGTGACGTCGGCACACTACTCTTGTCCCCGCTGGACAGGTGAGGAGATCAAAGCTCAAAGAGGTGAAAAATGGCAGGTATCCATACAACAGAATTTTGTGTGGCCTTTGGCCAGAATTACATTTGACATGGGAAGTTAGCCGGGACATGTAAGCAAAGCAGGCCATTGCAGAGTAATGTCGTCAGCGTGTTTGCATTTCTGTAAGAGACAACCGAGGTCATAGTATCCATAGTATCGTGTGTGTAGACCAAACACCGGGATGCCACACGTCTCCTGCTGATAGGAGTTCTTTCCAATGGGCAGCAATACACGAGACTTTGACTTTGATTTCTGCAAAGTTTATTTCTAACGAGCATATCTGACTTTAAGTGAGAATATAAAATAGTGCAGTTCAAGTCAGGGTTTCAGGAAAGCAAAGGGGCTACAGCGTCAGATATTTCCTTCAGGGGAGAGAGCTTTCCACACCCACACAGGGCTGTTTAATAGTAAACTTGTCAGTCGTGAGTGCGTCTTCCGCTCAAGCCCAGTTCAAAAGGAGTGTGAAGCAGGTGCTGGCAGGACACGTGCAGTAGCCAGGGTTGCACACTACTGTCCTAAACGCAAACCCCGATGAAGAAGATCAGTGGTGTAGGGCCATTTCATACGGTGCACCCGCTCTGCCCCCAGAGGCGTGGGAACACGCCGCCATGCCAGACGGGCACGGAATGGGTCATCTGGGCCAGGCGGTGTGTTGGGTTCACTCCAGGAAAGGGAAACGAAGGCCGTGCACTTCAGAGGAAATTCTACCCAAGTGCTTGACGTTACTAAAACAGACCAGCGTCAGTGGTCCGAAGCAGCATGCTCCAAATTTCAATCAGAAAGAGGTGATTTTACATGGTGACGGTCCCCCCGTACATACATATCTGTGCACCATAATGAAAGTTTTACAAAACGCCCTTTTCCCTGAAAACATGCTGTGCGTACGCGCCGCTTCACCCTGTTCCTAGCCTCCTGCCTCTGGAGGATTGCAGCCCTGACCGGGGACTCTGGTTTGCCCGATTCATGAGGAAGTCGTGTATCGTATGGCAGCCCCCCAGAGCGGCAGGTGGGGTTCTGATGGGCCCAGAGGCACCCAGTGCCGTGGCCCGTGAGGACGGGGGGTGTCTGAGGCTGGGGCCTCGTGGCTGAGCACGTCTGTTGCACTGACTTCTGGGGGCGGGCGTTGCATTAGGGAGGGGCCGCACTTGCCCAGGTGGGGGGCTGTGTGCGGTGGGAGGTGCTCTGGGACCATCTTTACGGGGGGAGTGGCCGTGGGGGGGGGCTGCAAATGGATCTCGCGTTGTGTTGATGTCTCCCTGTCCTGTGAGTGGCAGACTGTCTCAATGGGCCATGTGACCGTGCCCACAGGGCCTGGATCCTTCCACCACTGTGGTTAGAAATGGGCTGCTTGGACAGATAGGAGCTCAAAACCCAAACCTGACCATATTCTGTGGAAACGTGCCATGTGACGGGTGCTCGAAATGTCACTGCTGTGGCTTTGCTGATGCCAAGCTCCTGGTCATGGTGGTACTTGAGCAAAAC
The DNA here is from genome assembly GCA_002007465.1 of Ailurus styani. Classification (NCBI taxonomy): domain Eukaryota; kingdom Metazoa; phylum Chordata; class Mammalia; order Carnivora; family Ailuridae; genus Ailurus; species Ailurus styani. Next base: position 1,224,619 of record LNAC01000402.1, on the reverse strand, counting down.
TGTCTGGATGCCCACTCTCTCTCTCTCTCTCTTCTTCCTTCCTTGATTGATTTGTTTGAGGAGGAGAGTGACCAAGAGGGACAACAGGAGCAGGGAGGGGGAAGCAGACGCCCGCCGAGCAGGGGGCCCGACGTGGGGCTCGACCCCGGGGCCCTGGATCATGACCTGAGCCGGAGGCAGAGGCTTTCTTTTTTAAAGATTTTATTTATTTATTTGACAGAGGGAGAGAGATCACAGGGAGGCAGAGAGGCAGGCAGAGAGAGGAGGAAGCAGGCTCCCTGCTGAGCAGAGAGCCCGATGTGGGCCTCGATCCCAGGACCCTGAGATCATGACCTGAGCCGAAGGCAGAGGCTTAACCCACGGAGCCACCCAGGCGCCCCAGGATGGTGTTTCTGTAAGAAGGAAACCTTGTCCCGTTTTCGTAGTTTGATGCTGGGAAGCCAAGGACAGGCCCGGAGATGGGACTGCACACGGGCTGCTGGGCCACATTCTCAGGTGGTTTTGCAGAGTTGGTGAGGAAAGTAGGAGCCAGGGAGAGAGCGTTTCCAGGCAGGAGCTCCAAGATTTTCGTGAAGCCAAGGGCAAATTGGGTCAGCTTGTGTAAAAGCAAGAAGTCAGGCATTAACAATAAAATTTAACATGCTTTATTACTTTTTTACGTAGAATCTGGGAAGGATAGTTGTAAAAAATTACTCCCAAGGTTTTGCCCATGGGAGAGTTGTAACCCTGGAGATAGAGAAGAGTGGGTGCAGCGTATACTGTTGGGTTCGTTTGGCGTTTAGGTTGGCATGGACGCACGGGCGGAGTTGCCCCTGGGGTTCTCATGGGGCTGCGGGGGGCCGGCTGGACATTACAGGTTTGGTTTGATTGGCTAGGACCGATGCCCCGTAGCTCACCCCCTGGAGGGAGAGGGGGAGGAGGGCGAGGAGGGGGAGCGTGGGGCCGGGAGGGGGGAGCGTGGGGTCGGGAGGGGGTTATTGTATCTCAGCCCGACAGTGTAGTGAACAAGCAGTACCTCGTCTTGATGAGGTCCTGTCGAGACTAAGCAAACCGTCTTTGCTGAGTGTACTTGATAAAGAGAATCTTTTCCCTTTTTATTTTTCATGCATTTTAAGGTGCACTGGACACAGGCTGAGAGGAAGTATAATTAATTCTTCATTCCCTCTTTCTTCCAACAACTATTTATCAAGTGCCTCTCTTGTGCCTCTCCCAGGAAGGTCAGAGTCTGGGCTCGGTGCGCGACACAAACCGCTGGGTGAGCCTGGGCTACTGCACAGTTTATTGTCTCGCTGGGATCGGGCGTGAATGACCATGACAAAGGGCAGTCTGAGCGGCCTCCCTGGAGGAAGTGGTGTTTCAGCTGGGCCCCTCCTGCCTCCTGCAGCCGGCCTCTCTTCGTCCTAATCTGCAGTTTGTTTTCTTGAAGTGACTTGCTCTTTCCAGCTTTGGTCCTGGTTCTGGCAGGGGAGTAAGCAGCTTCCCGCAGCCTCGGGTCTCTGTTCAGACTCTTGCGAGTTCACCTCTGCTGAGAGACGGGGGCTCCGCGGAGCCATGACGGGGTAGGGACTTGCCCTCCCTGCTCTGAAGATACAGAACCACCTGCAGCTGTGTTTCTGGAAGCCCAGCAGGCCTTTCCCGGGCCGTGGGTGTCACGGAGCTCCGGCAGGAATAAGTCTCCACCGCGTGGCCCCCAACCCGGTCCGGGGTTTCCGTCTGCGAGGCGGCGTAGGGCCTGCCCTCCAGCTCCGGTGGGGCGCCTGCTGCGAACCTCATTTCCCCCGTGGCCTGTGTCCTGTGCTGCTGTTCTTGATCAGATTCACTGTGGCCTTCAGATGTGGCAAGAACTTCGTTCCCGAAGAAATGAAGGTCTTCCTGAACCCCGCCCCTGTAAGAACCCAACGGCAGGCTGCTTCCTGACACAAGCCATTGTCCCCTCCTGTCTACTTCAGGGCTTTTTTAAGCACGTTTTTGAATTATTATATACTTTTCCTTTTTAGATAGGAAAAGTTATTGGTGCGGCTCCTTGAAATTCCTTCGGTTGTTTGCTCTGTTGAGATGACTGACACCCGTACGCTGATGCCCGCAGAGGTCACCCCTTGGCCCGCGCCGCAGCGGCGGGAACTGCGGGTGTGGAGACTGGAGAGGGCGGCGGGGTGGCGGCCGGGGTCCCCGCAGGGCGTCCCTCCTCCGTCTTCTTGCCTTTCCTTCCGCCCCTGGAGCACAGCCAGCCCCCGGGAGCAGGCGTAAGTGCTGCGTTCGGGGGGAAGGGCCTCCTCTGCGGCCCGCTGCCTCCTCACAGCACCTGTTGGCTCTGAGGTCTAGAGCCAGCCTGTGACTCAGTTTCCACACAACTTCCTCCACGCTTTTAGAACCGACCCTCGGGCCAGTGCGGGTGAGTCTCCATTGCCTTCTCTCCCTTCGCTCTCCCGCTTCCCTTCCTCCTTCCTCCCTCGCCCTCCTCCATCATCTTCCTTCCTCCCTCCCCCTCCTCCTTCCTCCCTCCCTCCCTGCGCCCTCCTCCATCATCTTCCTTCCTTCCTCCCCCTCCTCCTTCCTCCCTCCCTCCCTGCGCCCTCCTCCATCATCTTCCTTCCTCCCTCCCCCTCCTCCTTCCTCCCTTCCTCTCTCCGCCCTCCTCCATCATCTTCCTTCCTCCCTCCCCCTCCTCCTTCCTCCCTCCCTGCGCCCCTGTTCCTCTGCTCCCTCCTCCCTTCCTCCTCCTTCACCTCCCCCCCCCTTACTCCCCTCTCCTCCACGCCTCCCCCCCTCCCCCTCTGCTGTGGGTATCAGTTTTTACAGCTTGCCCGGCTTCAGACGCCCTGTCTCTCAGGGCCCACACGTTGGTTCTGTAGTCTCGGACCGCCTAAGCGACCACATGAGAACCAGAGGCAGATGGAAGGGGAAGGGGCGGTGTGAGTAAGGGCTCGAGAGACACTGTGATTTAAAACATAAAATAAGCAATTGAGCTTCAGTGGAGGGGTTTTGACTGTTCAGATGCCTTTATAGCTCTCCCTCCTCTGGGGCTGTTGGCTGTGTTCCCGGGCCTCACGCACTGGCCGTTCTCTGAATGGACTTGGAAACGGTCTCGGTTTTGTACGCGGCATCTCCGCTCCCACCTGGCTTCTTCACTGGCCCTTGGAACTCCCGAGCAAGCGTGGTCACGGGCCGTGTGCCTCCTACAGCCCTGCTCCCTGGGGGGGGTGGGAACGAACCCTAACCAGCGGCCTGTTCCCTAGAAGCCCGCGGCCTGGCCAGAGAAACCACACTGGCAAATGATTAGGTGGTTGGTCTTTGGCATCACATTGGCCAATTGTTACCCTGTGATTTGTGAGTTACTGGGAATCTCTGGGGTTTCTGTTCAACAGTCCACGTGTGTGTGTGTGTCATCCCCTTTCCGACTGGTCTGGCGGATGCCGGATGGGCCGGTCACTGTCCCTGTGGTCACCACACAGTCCTGCGGCTTCACCATCCTGACCTCTGTGTACGTGTAAGTTATGAGTGAGAGCTGCTCCTTGCACAGTGTCTAAACTTATCGCTTCCAATGTATGGCGCTAGGGACTGCGGTTTTTGGGGCCCACAAATTCATGTTGAAATGCTGATGTCCAGTGTGTTGATGTGGGGAGGTGGGTCCTCTGGGAGGTAATGAGGGTCCGAGGGTGGAGCCCTCACCGTGGGATCAGTGCCCTTGGAAGAGGCATGCGGGCTCCCTCTCCACCACATTGAGGACACGGGGGAAGGCAGCCTTCTGCGAGCCGGAAGGAGGCCCCCCAGCAGAACGCCGCCACACTGGCGCCCTGATCTCGGGTGGCCAGCCTCCAGCGGCGTGCGGCATGAACGTGTGTTGTTTAGGCAGCCTGGTCTGGGGGTTGTTACAGCCGCTGAGCTAAGCCCGGAATGGTCGAGCACAGGTCCGTGCGTCGTTCTGCACGAGGTCAAGTCTGCAAGCTGCCTGTCTCCTTTCTTGCTTTGCATTTTCCCTTGGCCTTCACTGTCCTTTGTGTGAACTCTGCAAAGTCTACGGGTGGAAATGGGCTACCAGGACAAGTGTCACCATTTTGCTGTAAAGAGGGGTCTTCAAAGTTAGGATTCGCCAGTATCATAACAAAATAGGAGCCTCAGGTTTCAGAACCGGATTTCTAGGCATCTCTTCCAGCTATCGGGATGTAGTTTTATGTACTGGGTATTGTGCGTTTTTCAGAAAAGGGTGTGCCAAGCTCCATGTGGGAGAGGAGCGAGCCCCCTGTGGTCAGAGTGCCGTGAACTCTGCGTGTGGTTCTTCAGCTCTGAAGGAGAGAGAAACTGGTTCTGGGTGATACTCACGTTGCGATCACGAGCACAACCAGCCGCGCCGACGGCCTGGGGAGGTGGTGTGAGGGAGGGGCGCCCTCGGTCAGGCTCGGGCTCCGTGAGCGGCCGCAGCGGGCTCTTCGCTGGGGTGGCCAACCCTCCTGGGTTACGGGATGTAAGTGAGACGCTCCTCTTCACAGCGCGGTGGGAATTCATCAGCAAACTCAGGAACCCACCCCTGTGACCGAGCTCCGTGGCTTTCCTGCAGAGGTGGTGAGCTTTGTGGCCTCCCGGTAGTTATTCCGACGGGCGTTGTGTCGGGTGGGGTGGCTTTGGCTGTCGGTAGAAGGAAACTGGGGCTCCGATTGGCCAAACCCTGAGGAGGTGACCTGATGTCACAGGCAGGACAGACACAGGCTCCGTCCCATCGCCGCCAGTCCCTGGGCTACGGAAGATGTGGGCACTCATTCTGCCCCAAAGGTATGTCCGTGCTGGGCCTATTTGAGACCTGGCCCCCAGCGGGCTGCGTCCTGTCCCCTTAGCGCTGTGTGTTCACTCTCGGTTCCTCAGTCCCCGGGAAGACGCGTCGGCTCGGGCGGCCACCACAAAGCACCGTCGGCTGGGTGTGAAACAGCAGACCTTCTTTGTCACAGTTCTGGGAGCCGGAGGCCTGCGGTCGCAGGGTCAGCATGGTCGCGATCTGGCGGGAGCCCCTGGCTTGCAGGCCGCTGCGCTCCTGCTGTGTGCTCACGCGGCGGGACAGAGAGACCGCCACGGAGACGCAGCGAGGGGCAGGCCCCCCCACCTGCTGTGACCTTGAGCGCCCCGAGGCCCGGCTGCTCACCTCCTAACTGGCCGACCTCAGCTGAGTCGGGAGGACACAGACGTTCAGTGGGAGGGGACATGGCGCCGCGCGTGCACACGTGCTGTCTGGAGTGGCGCGTGGCGGGCGTTGGTCGTGACCGTGCGCTAGGGAGAGCCGCGCTGCCCGGGAAGGGTGCGTGCGATGGCTCTCAGCCGCAAAGACGTCTGGGGCTGGTGGCGTCCCTATTCATGGGGGGTCCTCCTCTTCCTTGCAGTGTCACGTGGGAGCCCACGGGGGACGGGAAGAAGGTCATCTCGCTGGCGGACAACCACATCCTGCTGTGGGACCTGCAGGAGAGCTCCAGCCAGGCCGTGGTGAGTGACAAACTTACGGTTTTCACTGTTGTGGTTTTTTAATTGGACCTTTTGGCTGAATTCACAGTATACTTCTTGGTTTATATATGCTTTGAATTTTGACTTTGATTATGAAGTACCTGATAAACAGACAGAATCACCAATCAGAGAATTGCATGATTGGCTCTTCAGGTGAAAGCTGCCTGGGTTCGGGCCTCCAGGCCCTGCAGACAGGACACAGAGCCGAAGGTCGGCAAAACCCCACCATTGGACATAATTTGTCCAAAAGAGGCAGTGGGTTATCCTGACATATATGCTCTTGATTCAAGTATACTGTCTTTTCAATGAACGGATTTGTAAATTCTGGTTAAAATCTCCTTTTGGGTAGGGGTGGTCATAAAATACTAATTTCATGGTACTGATGAGCTTCTTTCAAGTTTCTGTGTGAGTTGTAAAAATGACCGTGGTCCGTGACCCCTCTCCCCAAAAGCCTATGAGTCCGGTGGCGTATGGTTTACCTGTGACTTGTGACCCCCCGTTGTGGCCTGTGAGCCCCTGTGACCTGTGACTGTGGCCTCAACTCCCTTGTGGCCTGTGACCCCCCCTGTGGCCTCGACCCCCTTGTGGCCTGTGACCCTCTGGGACCTGGACCTCCTTGTGGCCTGTAATCCTCTCTGGCCTGTGGCCCCCCCACCCCCCGTGGCCCGTCAGCTGATCTTCAGTCACTTGCATGTGTGCGTCTTCCCGTGGTCCCAGTCGTCTGGCCGTGTGCGTGTGACCGTGGGCTCGCCGGGCGGCACAGAGCACCTCCCTGCCTGAGCCTCAGTGACCCACACGCCACCCCCAGGGTTCTGTTTCCGAGGCTGGGAGTGGCTGTGTCCTCACAGCTCCCCGCGGGGCCATGCGTCCTCATACTGATCAGTGTCTAGCACTGACTTTCTTGGGAACCAGTTTTCTTTCAGGTAGTTGTTGTCTCCAATACTTTGTCCTTCAGAGTGAGTGTTGATTAGTATGTTTCATGTTTGATTCCTTAAAACTTCCACCTTTAGTTGAGACTTTCATACTGCATTCATGATTTCATCGCATTTGTTTATGTCCAAGTAACACCTTTAGAGAGAAAAATCTTGAGATTTGACATGACAGCTTGTGGTGTCGCTGGTACTGAGGGCGCCACGCGGCCACGCGTAGTAGGGACGGGAGCAGCGTCTGTGGGACGGATTTCTGTAGGGGTGGCTCTTCTCACGTGGCCCTGTTCCCATGACGCATCGTTAGCTCTTCTCCCTCATGGGACGTCTCGGTATTAATAAATCCTCTCTCGGGCAGGTGGTAGAGATGGCGTGAAGAGTGGTCGGGCATCGTGGGTACGTGGCGTTGAAGTCAGACTCCTTAGAATATGAAGTGCCGTGTTAAAGTCTTAAAACTCTGTGTGGTCAGAAGGGAATCTCCTAGCCTTCGATGTGAAATTAGGAGTTGGTCTGTCCTTGTAGTGTGTAAGTAATATTTAAGGGAAAGAATCACTATTTTTATTGAGAAAATAGTGTGTTTCTGTATCATAGAGTAGAATGCAAATTTCACCCAGATTTTAGAGCCGAACAGGAAACTTGGGGGAAACCCAGTGCCTGGGGCTGTAGGTTAGGGGGGACACGGCCCAGTGCCTGGGGCTGCAGGTCTGGGGGGACACGGCCCAGTGCCTGGGGCTGCAGGTCTGGGGGACACAGCCGCGGGGTCTGAGTCTGGGTCATCCACCAGCCGCCTCCCGCCCCCACGCCCACTTGCCCCTCCCAGGTGCCTCCGTGTAGCCCGACCAGAGACGGGCAGGCCCCGTCCTTTCCTGCCGGAGTACAGGTCACGGAGATGCTGGGGGAGCCGGGGGCCGGGGAGCCTTGCCGGGTGGCAGAGGCTGGGGAGGAGGCGAGCCCTCCGGGTGCAGCTGGTCCGGCAAGCAGACGGGGGCGCCTCTCCGGACCCTCCGCCATCTCGGAATGATTTGATGGTAGGGTGATGAATCTGTAACTTATTTTCTGCAGAGACCAATTTAGTTTTCTCTCCTTCGTTTTTATCTGCCCTCAGCACTTCTGTCAGTACCACTTTGCGGCCCTTTGCTGTGGTGTTTGATTCTGAAGCCTTCCGATCGATTCCGGCGTCTTCACACCCAGCTCCTCCGTTTTTTTTATTGTTGGAGGATATTGCCTTCTGTGGTGAATCTAATCTTATGCTCGCTGCATCATTACCTTTTGCAATTAAATTGGAGGTTCTTCGCCATTTATAATCATTAGGAGAGCCCCGGGGAGGCCCGCGGGGGGAGGTGGCCCGGGGTCCCGGCCCCGACGGAGGCAGAGGGGCTGTCTCCCTGTTTCGGTTGTGTTCGTCCGTCTCCAGGGCCTCGCCGCTCGCGGGAGCTGTGCAGACAGATCGCGTCCCAGGCGCAGCGAGCGGCAGAGCACCGGGATCCCGCAGAGCGGTCCTCTTCCTTCTGACCTTGCACCCGTGTGTGGGTGGGGGCTTCGCAAGGATGAGCCCGGGCTGTCCCCGGCCCAGGGGCCCAGGGCCTGAGGGCACTGCCATTCCGGACCGCCTCTCAGAAGGAGGAGAACGGGCTTCAAGGACGCGGCGTTCTTGCAGAGATGCTGTCATGTGAGGTCTGAAGCCTACTGCAGGGAGTGACTGTGCATCGGTGTGGGGGCAGCTGGTGGTGGCAGGAGGGTCATCCAGAGCGGCTCGGGCCGCATCCGCTGTGCCTGGAAATACAAGACGTGCATTTGTTCGTGGGGCACAGAGCGCTGGCTGGAAGCAGGGGCTGCCCGCAGGACGAGCGGGCCGGGCCCCCAGGTGCCCCTTCCTCCCGGGAGCCTGTCTGTCGCTGGTCACACCGTGCCCGCGCCGCACGCCCGGCCCCAAGGGGAACGGAAGCCGTTCTCTGGTCCAGGGTCGGGGTGCCCATTCCAGTGCCGGCTAGTCGCAGGGGCTCACCCAAGCCTGCCCTCTGGTGATGTGGCCCACGCGGGGACCTCGAGTCCAGCCCCGGGGCGGTGCAGCAGGTCTGCACACACAGGCATGGGAGGTCGTGACAGCTCCGCCCCACGCGCCGCGTCCCTTGCTCTCTGCCCCGTCTCCTCAGCGGGGCCCTTTGCCGAGGAGAGGTTTTCATCTTTTTTTGAGCAGACTGCATTGTTTAGAGCTGTTTTACGTGGTTCACGACAAAGGTGAGGGAAGGGCACAGAGGCTTCCCCCAGTCTCCCACGCGCACAGCCTCCCCACTGCCAGCGTCCCCGCCAGAGGGGACTTTGCTGCCCTCAATGGGCCCGGGACCGGGGCTCTCCTCCCTTACCTCCTCTGACGTCCAAGGTCTCTGCTGACCTGTCTGATGACAGAGGAACGTCGGACACCCAGATGCCTGGCGAACGTGGAGCACGTCCCGTGTGCACGTGCTCACTCGGCAAGTGTGGACGGCCAGCGTTGAGGACACAGCAGGGGGCTCTGCGAGGTCCCCAGACACCCACAGTGTGCCTTCTCAGTTGTGAGAGGGCTCATACGGTGTGTTGACAAATCTTTGTCCCCCCTCCCCTGATTATAAGGCCGTCCACGTAAGGAGGACACTGATTTTAAAGCAGGCCACGTAAAGACACAGACCTCGGGGTCACAGAATTCGACTCCCTCACTTGACAGTTGAGAAAAAGTAAGGCCTAAGGAGCCGGGGGACATCCTGGAGGTGGCGTGGTTTGAGGGACAGATTCGGGACTGCACTTCTGACCCCACCCCCGCCCCTCGGCGGGCTTGTCGTGGCCCGGCGCATGTGCACTGCGTCTCCAGAGCCCGAGCCTAGGTGCTCGCCTGTCTTCAGCAGCCACAGTCACAACTGGGAGGGTGGCTGTGTGTTGGAACAGTCAACATTTGGGGCAAACTCCAGTAAATAGGGTGGTTGACAAAGCTTCGTCAAACTGGTCCACAGAAAACAGGTTAAAACTCTGAAAGCTGGTCTTCTAGTGAGCCTCATGAAAAGGCATTCCAAAATATTTGAGCACTGTCCGCGTCGTGGAACTTCCGTTTACTGTGTTTCCGACAGCAGCCGCTGCAGTTTATGCTTTGGGACAGTCCTTTGAAAAAAAGCTGCGATCTTCAAGAAAACATGGGATAGTTTCCGAAGCTGCATATCTTAACATAGAGTAGTAGCTACATACAGCTTTTTATAAATACACACAGGCTTTTATAAATATCGGAGACAACTAGGATTCTTTAGTCTTCCATTATATCTTGGAATCATCAAATACAAATCAGGCTGGGTGTTGGTATCTCGCAAGCGTTTGCTTCCCAAGCTCTCAAAAGACTTCTTTCTAGTACGAGCGGATGATAGAGTGAATAAGACGTTTGACAAACCAAGTGTGCAGAAGGGACCGTGGCGGCCACCACGGGGAGTGGGCCACGTGCCCCTCAGTGGGGCTGGACTCTGAATGCGGGGACACAGCCTCGGCCTTCCTGGGGCTTGCCTCCCCACATGAGGGCCCGCAGCGTAGAGAGGATCGAAGCCAGTTTGCCGGCATTGAGGTGACGGGCTGGGACGGGCGTGGGCTGGCGGCCACCGTGAAGGGCGCGGCAGCAGGCACAAGGCCCGGGAGGGAGACTGGAGGCTGTGGCTCCGTGGCGGTAGCCCCGGCAGCCTGCCAAGCCGCAATGTCAGGTCTTGTTTCAGCCACTCACTCCCAGGTGACCTTGGGCAAGTGGTGTGGCCTGTCCCAGCCTCAGTGTCCTCATCTGGAGAGTCGGGGCCGGTTTCCACATCTACAAAGTTGGACAGTATCGCAGAGGACATCACATGGGGGTGGCCCGCCCCGCAGTGCCTGGCATGTGGCAAGCGGCCCCCACGTGCCCACCGGACAGATGGCTGGGTGGGCGGGCGGAGGGAGGAAGACAGGAGTGGAAGGATGGACCGACGGAGGGAGGGAGGGGTGGGGGCATGCAGAAAGTGGCGGCAGTACGCAGTTTAAACTGGATTAGGAGTGAGGGTCAGGTCAACAGGATCCTGGTGCCAAGGCCAGAGGTAGAGAGGAGAGAAACTGAGGTACCGAAGGGCTGTCTGTGGGCACTTCCTAATTAAATCATCCCTCAGAGTCTGCAGGTGAGGGTCACACTCGACTCGGGAAGACACGTGTCGTCATGGCAGCAGTTCCAAGGTTTTAAGCCTTTGTTATTCTCCCTCAGAGATGCCTCCCTCGCTCATCAGCTGTAATTAGATGGCTCTTGCCAGCGTCTAATTGGCGTGGCAGAACTATTTGCTATATTCTCGTCCATCTCGGTGAGAGAATTTAAATCTGCACGCACGGTCTTTCCTGTTTGGAGCGCGGGGCTGAGGTCCAGCCCGCAGCCGTGGCTGCAGGACACACCCTTTCCCCTGCAAAGGGAGCTTAGGAATTGGTGCAGCAAAGGGGAAAAGCCCTTTTAGTTCTGTTCTTTCTGCAAATAGAGTCCTGTTTGAAATAAGCTAAAAATAAATTTAAAACGACCTCAGACTCCCTCACCGGTGCTGCTGTCTAAAGCCCTGTGTGCATTTCCCGAAGACAGGACAGGTCTGGCTTCCAGGAGGCCGGCTCCAGCAGCCGGGGGCAGAGTCTCGGGTGGGCTGTGGAGCCCACGCAGACCCCCAGGAGCGGAGGACGCCCACCCCCGTGACCGGGGCAGCTCGGGCCGGGGGTGGGGGGTGGCAGGGCCCACCTCGGCCTCCCTGCAGACCTCCGTCCACACGCCTTGGCCGCCGGGGGCCCCGTGCTGGCCATCCCCCCTCCCTGTCACTTTGCCCTCCCTGTTCCTTCCACGTCCTGCGGGCAGTGACGGGCTGGGGCTCTCGTGAGTCTGCTCCCACACGGCTCCAGCACTTCCGACGACTCAGCCCGACCCCAGAGGACGGCGGCAGCCCTGTGCCTTCCATCCACCCCTGAAGACGGACCAGAGCTCTGGGTGTTGGCCACACTCTTCAGGGCGTCCCTTAATTTGCGCGGCCCTGTGGGGTGGGTTCTTGAACAGCTCCGTGTCCTGAGTGACAGGAGAGAAGCCGGGCTCGAAGGGACGGTGTCACATGTCCGGCCCCCAGGCGGCGGCCGGGGCTCCAGCTCGGGGGGTTCGTGTTCAGAGCCGGGCTGGAATCTCCAGCCTGAGAGAGGCAGAGGGCATTCCCACGTTCCGGGGGTGGGAAGGGGCCTGGGGCAGAGCCCGGTCGGGCGCAGGGCGGCTCCGGCAGTGGTCCCTGCTGCCAGGGGAGCACGCCCGGCCGTCGGGGCGCTCGGGCGCGGCGGGACCCGCCGGGGTGGGTGCTCCTGCCTCCTGCGCTCTGGGAGCCACGGCTCGCCGGGAGGGGGAGCGGCTCCTCCCTCGCCCTCGGAGGCGGGCCGCGCGGTGTTCGGTCCCCGGCACCCTCGCCGGCCCTGGGCCTCGGCGGTGCCGCTTCTGTCTCTGGACGCCGTCTGGCCACGTGCGCGGCTCACGAGGGCGCGAGGCGCGGCGCTTCGTTCATTAGCGTTGTGTTCCTTTGTCCATGTCCTGGTGGTGGTTACAGCTCTGAAGAGCAGTTCGTGGGGTCGCTTTAATCATTCCTTCTGGGGTGGGAGGCACGGAATATTTCTCCTTGATGTTGAAAACCAGATTACTGTGTGCCGTGCGCTCTCTGAGTTCTTGCTGAGCCCTGCCTCCAGTCACCAGGAAACCAAAACACGGGACTGGTGAACCGTAGCGCGTAGGCCGTGCCGGCTGCCCCGAGCAGGCCTCCAATGTCGATGGCGAGGTCTCTTTCAGGGTGTTATTAAAATGGCCCCGGGCATGGAGTTTGTATTGCCCGGTTAGATCACGTGCTAGAGTGGGCCCGGGAGTCGAAGTAGGAGGCGGGTCCTGCCCCCGTCCACCAGCTGTGGGACCCAGGGCGAACTGCCCACCCTCTCTGGGTCTTAGACTTCCCGGCCGTGAAGTCAGAGGGCTCGACTGGCCTGTCCTGGAGCTGCTGGGATTCACTCGTGGTCTCCCCTCTCCTCTGGTCGGCCCCTGTGTCTCTTCTCTGTCTCTCTCTGCCAGGCGTCCACAAAGGTGGCTGCTTCCCGTGGCCTCCACATGTCAGGGAAGTCTCTGAGGACGTCAAGGACCTGGAAGCCGGGTGCGCCCCAGGTCTCTCTTGTGGCTCTGGTGTAGGCGTCGGCAGCCGGGTCTCATCCCAGGACTTGACTGGGGAGGGAGATGGCCTCAAGCTCTGGACGAGGTTGTGGCAGGACGTGGTTGGCCTGAGGGGCTGGGCTTCTCGCTTCCCTGCACGTGAGCCTCTGAGTGTGGCCGCCAGCTTCACCGGAGCCAGGGAGACGGGGAGAATCTCAGATGATGTCTTTGCGGGACACCCGTCAGCACGAGGGCTCTGATGTCTGACAGCCGACACCCAGCGAGGGGTCATGCAGGCTGAGTCAAGTTCTCTGCAGCCCCAGAGGCCGTCTTGGGTCCCGAAACCTCATGATCCTTCTCTCTGGCTGCTCCAGTCAGCCCGGCTCTGTTTCCCCTGGAGCATCTGGACTCCCCCTTGCTATCTCTCACGGTGGCCTGCCACAGGTTGGCTGCTGTTGATGTACAGTTATTAAATCTCTGTGCCTTGATGTCCCCATCTGAGAAATGGGTCTGTTAGTATGTATGTTATGTGCCCTCAGTGATTAGGCCAGAACAGCAGTAGCTGATGACCCACTGGTGTTGCCAGTGGAGTTGAGCGCTGCCTCTTATGGGTGAGATGTGGGCCAGGCTGCCGACCCCCTGCCAGGCTGTCCCGCTCTGTGCTCAGTGTGGAGGGGGCCCCTCCATGTACCTGCTGATGGCTGCATGGCCGCTTGCTGGTTGGTCAATGGATTCATTCGTTCCTAACTCACTTCTACCAGCTGGCGTCTGGGAGACTGTTTTTGGGATGTGGGCTCCAGAAGCAGACAGTGCTTGTCTCCGGGGAGTCCTGATGGGGTCGGCAGTGGTGCAGCTGCCGACAGCTGGGGGACGAGGCTCACAGGTCTTCCCTGTTGGGGGCGACGCCGTGACGCTTCCTTACGGCAGCCTTGTGGAAAAGTCGCTCCATCGAAGGTACATGGCCTGTCTTCTGAAGGTGCGGCCGTATGTTTTTACCTTTCTGAAGAGTTTGATGATGAATCAGTCTGTTTAATAGAAGATTAATTAGAGCACTGAGTGCTGATTAGTTAGAAAATATACCCAACCCTTTCATAGTCCCTGATCTTACTTAATTCCATCTTCAGAAAACTGAAATTGCACCTGTAGGAATTTTGTTTGACTTAATTTTTTTTCTGTAATGGGAAACTAGGAAACGATTTCTTAACTGATACTACGTATGTGGAGGTTAAACGAGTGAGAACAGTCAAGGCAAGCATGAGCTCACCACGCGTCTCTAACATACATTTTGGAGCCACTTTTAGCGTGTGAGGTCACGTGGCTTCTCCGGAGAGCATGCCCGTTGCTGCTGTGGGACAGTCTGTCTCTGCCTCCTGCCCGATCGCTCTCGCTCACCGTCCTCGTGTGGCCCAGGGTCTGGGTCCCTGTCGTGAATTTCCTGCCGGCAGTTCTCTTTCCTCCGTGGCTTGGTGGTAGCGGCTTCGGCGTGGCGGGTCCCCTGTGGGCTCTGTGTGGGACCACCCACCATGGACCCTTACGTGTCACGCTCCCCAGGGGCCCCAGGGCCGGGTCGCTGAGAGAGTTGGAGGGGAAGAGCGGGGAGGGCCGCATCCCTCCCAACGTAGTTGCTGCGTGGTCTGCCCGCTCGTGTCACCCCACCCCGTTGGCCGCTGTCGACTGGCCCTGGTGGCACTTGGCAGGCTGAGCCAGGCCATAGCCCTCCCTGGGAATTTCGTGATGCGTCTCAGGGTCAGCTTGGTCTTCTGTGGGTGTCTGTGTGGGGCATCATGGTCTGGCGCCCCAGCACCCCCAGGGTCCGTGAGGACGCTGGTCTGGAGGGTGCCAGAGAAGCTCCGAGTGGGTGTGGTCAGGTGCAGGAGGGAGGTGTGGGGGACCTGGTGGTTCCCGACTCGCCCTGAGAGCCTGTGGGGTCCTGGCTCACTGGCAGCCCCTTTCCACTTCCCCTGGCCACTCTGCCCCAGGACCACAGGACTGGCCTCAGGCCCTGTCCTCCAGGTCTGCCCCAGGCTGCTGCCCAGGTGGCTCTCTGTGGCCCCCCCAGACCTCCTGGCACCCGTGTCAGTCTGGCGTTCACGGGCACCAGTGGCTTTCATGCTTGACGCAGCTGTGCCTAGCCCGGGCAGGCCCTGTGTTCTCCGCTCGTGTCGTGTCTGGTCTCTGCCTCTGTCCCCAGCTGCTGTCCCTCCATTTCTGACTTCCCGCATGCTTGGCCCACCTCCGGCTTCCTCGGCGGACGGCTGCTCCCTGGTGCCATGTCAGGGGGGCGGGAAAACTGTGTGTTTTGGAGGAGGGTTTTGTGGGACAAGTTGAGCCAGGGAAACCTTGCCGGGGGGTTGGGGGGACGGGGAGGGGAGTGGGTCCCAGTGGCAGCTGTTGCTGCAGGGCTTCCTGGAATGAGGGGCTCACTTGGAGAAGTCTGTCGCACAGACGTGTCCTCTGTCATGTTTCTTACCTGGGCCAGGCCCCCCGGAGAGGAGACAGGTGCTCTCCCCCAAGGCTTTAGCTGAATGCCTGCAGACCTGTCCATTGTGAGTCGGGGGGCTCTCCCTGACCTGGGGCTGCAGGGGCTCGGGTGGAGCACCGGGATGGGCCGCAGGGCCCAGGACAGTCACGGGGTCGCTCGCTGCCCCCGTGAATCCCGCAGACCTCCCACGGGCCCCGCTGAGGGCTCCTCCGAAGAATGAGGCTGGCGTTCAAGGTAACGGGGATGCGGTGCCACGCCCAGGGGACGGGGGGCAGAGAGCTCTGCTGACGCCTGTCCCTGCCTGTAGAAGTCACTGTGAGGGCAGAAGCTCAACCCCAACTCGGAAGAACGATGTGGCCAGTGCGATGCATCTTTGTCCATCAAGGGCCACGTGGGCCTCTGGGCGTGTGGGCAGGGACACGCGTGGCAGGAAGCTCTGCTCCCCGCTCTCGGCCGGGAGCCCCTCGTCTCTCAGGACGCGGAGGTGCTGGCCCAGAGACAGCCCCACTGGGTCTCACGAGGGCTCAGTCAAACCTCCGGAGAAGGGAGCTGGAGGGCCGTGGGTGGGAGGTGCGTGTCCCGAGACCGGCGTCTGACTGGGCACTGTGGGTGGGAGGCGCGTGTCCCGAGACCGGCGTCTGAGCGGGCACGCGCGTCTGGAACAGCGGGCTGCACCCCCTGGCCTGAGCATGGCTTTGGCGAGGCCAGGTGTTCGAGGTGTCTGGTGGTGCTGCCTTCAGTTGGAGCCGATGATCTGGGCACAGCCCAGCAAGTCCTGGGTCATACAGGGCCTGTTAATACACTTTGTTTTTTGTTGTGCTCAGTTTTATAGTTTTTTTCCAAATAAGGTGCAAATAGTTTGGCTTTTAAGGGAAGGAAACAAAGACAGAGCTCGTAATTATTTTCAGTAATTATTTTCGATAATATTCTGTCAATACAGGATGTCCTCTTAAATTTTCAGAAAAAAGTTCACGTTACTGTTTTCTTCTTCTTCCCTCGAAACACCATCCAATTCACAGCTGGCCAGCTCGGCGTCCCTGGAGGGGAAGGGGCAGCTGAAGTTCACGTCGGGACGGTGGAGTCCTCATCACACCGGCACGCAGGTGGCCACCGCGAACGACACGGCCATCCGAGGGTGGGACACGCGGACCATGAGGTCAGTGACGGCGTGACCCCGCGGACGGCCCCTCTCCACCCGCGAGGGGGCGGCGCCGAGTCCCCTGTACCTGGGGGCACCTGGCTTGTCTGTCTTCGTCTGGTTTTGTGCAGGAAGGCGTGCATCTCGTTTTGCGTCTCTGCCTGGCTTGAGCCGGCAGCCCCGTGGGGGCCCGGCCTTCCTGCCTTGCTGGTGTGCTGGTCCGTGTGGCTGTCCCTGGAGCGAATGGTGGCCACTGTGGTGAAAATCAGGGTTGGGCTTCGAAACATGTCAGTCCGGAGAGGGGGCCGCCGGACTCTCGGTCCCTGGGGTTGGCGAGTGCAGGTGGGCAGGTGCCGCCCCGGGTGAGGTCTCTGGACGAGCCTGCGGCCGTTGCTGTGCCTTTAAGAGGCGCACCTCTCGCGGAAACGCGGTTTGTCATGTAAAGTCATTATGCGCAGCAGCCGGCAGTTCTAATGGAACAAATAAGAGCGATTTTTCTGTTCCAGGTGTGGTTTGATAGGCAAAGAAGTGATGGTGTGCACATCTGTTGCCGTGGCAACGGGAGCCGTGCCATCGCTCTCAGATACAGTTTACCCCTCAGCACGCCGTAATTTATCACCGGCGCAGCGACCGAGGTCACCCAGTACCCTGTTCCGCCGTCGGGGCTGGGCGCAACTTTCAGCTTAGGTCTGGGCCTCTGCGAGAGCGCGGCGGCTAGTCAACAAGCGGTCGCCCCGTGCTCGGGGTGCGTGTGTGCGCTCGGGGGGCACCCCCGCCAGAGCGAGAGCCGAGGGCGCCCGACGGCCGTGCCCCTGGAGAGCCCTTCTGCGATCCTGGGGCCCTCTCGCCTGTGTGGGCGTTGCCCTTGGAAGGACGGGAGGACTTTCAGTGTCTCAGGACAGGAGGGACACAGCCCGCAGCGAGAGCAGACGCGCTCCGTGCGGCGGCGCCCCCTGCGCCCCGCCCCGTCCCGGGAGGGCTCCCTGCTGGCTGCTGCTCTCCCTCTGTGAGCGGCTTGGGTGTTTATTGGGCCAGGGTGCTTTCCGTGTTGCTTCTGGGACGCGCTGTGCTTTCGCATTGCCATCGCGGATCCCCAGGCTGCGCAGGGCACCCCGAGCCGGTGCTCCGTGCGCGCGCGACTGTCCGCCCAGCGCCCCGCAGCCTGCCCGGGTTTTTGCGTCGTGCAGTTGCCGGTTTCCCTTGGAAGGTCTTCCGGTTTGGGGTGTCTTCTTTTAGGAAAAAATATGAGGAAATTGGAAAAGTGCAGGATGTAAAAACCATATCAAGATAAGAAGTGGTTTAGGGCCTGAAGTGCGGCGTGGGGATGATGGAAGGGAGTGTTTACGCACCTCGAGGGCAGAGGGGCGCGCACCGGGCTTGACTGTTGGACACGAGGGGATTAGGGAAGCCATGCAGCCTGCTGGCCCACCAGCCTGCGGTCCGGAAGCCTGGGGAGAGGGAGGGCTTGCTGGGGAGGCTGAGTCACAGCCGGGGGAGAAACCGCACAGGGCGGCCGGGGCAGTGGCCTCGCGCCCTCCCGACCGGGTGCGGGACGTTTGGTTCCAGCCCTTGTCCAGCGTCCCTGGACGACCTGCCCCCGTTTTGGGTTTCTGACATCAGACGGACGTAACTGACGGAACGTTCTCATTTCACACCCTTGGAGGAGCCACTTGGAGCCGTGGAGGTCAAGGTTTCAGCAAGTCTGTGCGTGTATGTGCGTGTCCACGACTGGACGCACGCATGTCTGTACGGATCCTCATGTGCATGCGTGTGTCCGTGCCGTGTGCACATGGGCGCGCCCGCACACCGTAAGCAGCCATGGGACGGACTGTAAAGCCGCCCTGGGTCTCCCGTGTCGCATGGGCCACCTCGGAGGTGCTCCGTGAGGTGCTGGGAACGGATGGACAGCCCGGCCATGACACACACTGTTCCCGCGCTGCTTCTTTCGGCTCTTCCAGTTTCCCCTCCCTGCCCTCGGTCTGTGTCTCCCGACACCACCAGCACTGTGCCCCAGCGGCTGCTGACCGTTCGCTCTGCTCTGTCTGCGTCCTTCCGGAGCTCAGTCTGCTCTCCTGCGGCTGTCCCCCAATCCTCGGGCTGTCACCGGCCGGCCGGCTTGCTCTCTTCTCAAGGGGCCAGGTCATGTTTGGGACAGCCGGGAGCTGGCATCGCCCCCACAGCTTGTGGGGGTCACAGATGTGCCCCTGGAGAAGCATCCGCTGGGTCCCCCGAGAGAGGCACTGGGGGGGATCCCCAGGCCCCCCGGCACCCGAGCCGGCCCCGTCGCACGTGGCCGTGGTGGGCTGAGTGGGCCCCCGAGGCACTCGATCGGGGAGAGGAGGCGGGGCCTCCTGCAGCGTGGGGTCCCCATGACGCGCTTCCCGTCCCGCGTGCTCCCCTCGCTTTCTCCCACAGCCAGATATACTGCATCGAGAACGCCCACGGGCAGCTGGTGCGTGACCTCGACTTCAACCCCAACAAGCAGTACTACCTAGCCAGCTGCGGGGACGACTGCAAGGTCAAGTTCTGGGACACCCGAAATGTCACCGAGCCCGTGAAGACCCTGGAGGAGCACTCCCACTGGTACTGACTTCCCTGCATGCTGGTCCAAGGGAGCGGGGCTTGTAATCTATTTTGCTGATTCCTTCCCCATTTGGAAAGGCACAAACCGACTTAGTTTGTGCTGCTGTGAGTCAGTCACTCCACCCAGTTTTATTTTTCCTAAAGAAACACAAATTTGAAACCCGAATGTTTGTGATTTATAAACATAGGAAAAGAAGAAGGACATTGCATTCTGTGTCCTCCTGAAATCGTGCTGGTTCAAATATGCAGAAACAATGTACCCAGATGTTCATGAGGCATCGTTTGCCATGCTGGGCATCGGGAAACCACCCTAGTGCCCGTCAGCAGGGGCCAGGTTAGGTGGGTCCGTGATGCGCACGCAGTGGGGACGGTGCTGGGGCGAGGAGCACACTAGCTCTGCGTGTGCGGCGGACACCGCCCAAGAGCAGTTGTTGCTCCTGAAACGTTATGTAGTGTTTACCGCGTGCCGGGTCCTTGTGCTAAAGTAGCTGAGAGGTCCATTTTGGACCAGCGTGCCTGGTATAAACTAGCTTTTATTCCAGTAAGGCACGTGTGTGTATTTGTGTGTGCAAGTGCACACTTACGTGTGTGATTGTGCACTCATGCGTGTGTGCATGCTTGTGTGTGATTGTGCGCTTGTGAGAGTGTGTGCGTGCTTGTGTGTGTGATTGTGTGCTTGTGAGGGTGTGTGGCATGCTTGTGTGTGATTGTGTGCATATGAGGGTGTGTGCATGCTTGTGTGTGTGAGTGCACACCTGTGGCCATGAGGGTGTGTGCATACTTGTGTATGTGATTGTGTGCTTGTGAGGGTGTGTGGCATGCTTGTGTGTGATTGTGTGCACATGAGAGTGTGTGCATGCTTGTGTGTGTGAGTGCACACCTGTGCTCATGAGGGTGTGTGCATATTTGTGTATGTGATTGTGTGCTTGTGAGGGTGTGTGGCATGCTTGTGTGTGATTTCCTGTGCGCACGTGAGGGTGTGTGCACGCTTGTGTGAGTGCACACATGTGCTCATGAGGGTGTGTGCATACTTGTGTATGTGATTGTGTGCTTGTGAGGGTGTGTGGCATGCTTGTGTGTGATTGCCTGTGCGCACGTGAGGGTGTGTGCACGCTTGTGTGAGTGCACACATGTGCTCATGAGGGTGTGTGCATACTTGTGTGTGTGATTGTGCGCATGTGCACTCGTGAGGGTGTGTGCACGCTTGTGTGTGTGCCTGTGCACATGTGCGCTCGTGAGGATGTGTGCATGCCTGTGTGTGATTGCTTGTGTGCCTGTGCGCTTGTGAGGGTGTGCACATGTTTGCATGTGGGCCTGCACCTCTGTTCGTGTTTGCATATGTGCGCTTGTGTGTGTGTGTTTGCTGCTTGTGTGTGTACGTGGAAGATACATCTAGAAGAGTAAGAACCAAACTGCTATCAGGAGACCTTGCTGAGGCCAGGGTGGGCACTGCCCCGTGCCCAATTCCTTGAATTACTTACCAGAAACCATGTTTCTGCAGTCAGGCCATTTATTTTTTTTTCCTTTTTTAAAAAATTTAAGTTCAATTAGTGAAGCTATGACACGGTATTGGTTTCAGAGGTAGAGGTTGTGGTCAGGGCATCTAGAAACCTGCCACGCTAGAGCACAGTCTTGCCAGGTTCTGTAAGATGGCCACAGTCCGAGGAGAGACACCGTCCTCTGCAACACCGCGCGGGCTGCTGGCGCTTGGCTCGGCTCACGGGGCTCGCTGCGAAGATGTGCCTCTGGGCCCCGTGGCTGCTGCTCGTGGACCTTGCCCTGGGGTTCGGCTCCGTTGTCAGGTCATCTGTGATCTGTCCGTTCCTCCTGCGGCGGCTGTGGCCATCAGGACGTAGGAAGGCAGGGAGGCAGTGTGAGCAGCAAGCCCTCCTCCCGCTCGGAGGTTTGTGCTTCCATCTGGTCCTGTCTCTGTTTGCCGGGACCGAAGAGAAGGTTGTAGAGAAACTCGCAGGAAACCCGGCCCTGTGCTGGGAACTTCCTGCGTCAGCCCATGCGGACTGGGATCCGCTGCCTGGCGATCCCAGGGTCACCCCGTCCAGGAAGGTCCGTGTGGAGCTGACTGCCTGCTTGCCTCCAGGGTGTGGAACGTCCGCTACAACCACTCGCACGACCAGCTTGTCCTCACGGGCAGCAGCGACAGCAGGGTCATCCTGTCCAACATGGTGTCCATCTCTTCCGAGCCCTTCGGCCACCTGGTGGATGACGACGACCTGAGTGACCAGGAGGAGCGCCGTCCGGAGGAGAAGTAAGGGCGCACGCTCTCAGGGGTGTGGGGGCTCCCTTCTCCCAGACCCCCTCGCGGTGCGGGTGGCTCGCGTCGGGAGTGTGCAGGCGCGTGGTCGGGGCGGCCTCCCGGTTCTGGAGGACGTGGACCTGGCCACGGGGGCGTAGGAGTCGGGGTAGGGCAGCTCACGCCGTCGTGTGTGGGTTCAGACACGGACCTGGTCGCTGTCTGTCCGTTTTCTTGCCGAGCGCCGTACAGGGGATTTTAAAGACCGTCACTAATCTTCAAACGTGCGCCCGGGGAGTAACGCGAACGTGCTGGCCCCCGTGAGCCACAGATGGTCGTCGGTGTCCTCTCCTCAGGCTCGGATGAGAGATGTGTGGGGCACTTGTTGGCGGGTGGCCCTCGCGGTGGCGGGTACGGACGCCAGGCCAGCGCTCTCAGCCCCACACGCGGGCATTCGCCGGCGCCCTTCGCCCCGAGGTTCCGTCGGGAACGTGGGAGACCTCGGGGCTGTCTCCGCCGTCGTGTCTCCTGGTCGCGAATTGTCTGATCCTAATTGAGTCTGTTGAGGGGCTAGCTCTTCAAGCCAGGGCTCACGCCCCCGAGAACAGTGGGGCTCCTGGGGCCCCAGTCCCGGTTGGTGCGGAGCAGGGGCGCCTCGGTGCGGGGCTCGCGTCGGAGCCCCCGGCTGTGAGCGGAGCGCAGCCGCGGCTTCTGTGTGCGGAGAAGGAAGCCGGGAGAGCCCGTGTCTTCGGGCGGTGCCGACTTTAAAGGGGACGTTTCTTGTGTTTCGAGTAGATTCTTTCCATGTGGAGAGCTCACGGCTCCTGGACCCCAGGGCAGGAGGGTCTGCAGAGACCCCTGTTGAGTTCACCGGCCGAGCCCGACGGTATAGCAGGGCTTGCCCTTCTGTTCGAGGTTCTTTACTGTCCTGCGGCCCGAGTTCTCCGTCCTTCTCCCGGAGCTTGGCCTGGCTGCACGTCTGGGGGGAAATCGCGGTGTTGGGGCCTTTTCCCTGGCTGTTTTCGGTTCAAGCACGTGGATGCACAGTTTGGAAACACGGTCGCCGTGGTTTTAGTGCCGTGATCTCCCGACCCTGCTCAGTGGCACACAGCCCCGGGGGCCGGTGTCCCATTGGAGGGCGTCCGGGAGCACGGGGTAGAAACAGGAAGGAGAGTGCGAGAGGAGCCCGTGGGCTCGGGCGGGTTTTGGGGGTGGCCGCTCGGCGTGGACGGCGTGGCATCCTGTCTCAGTGGGCAGCAAGGTCTGCGCTCTCCCGGCGCACGCGGTGGCACGCGGGGGTGCCATCGGGTCCGCGTTCCTAGAGAAGGAGAGCGGTCACTCCTGTTTGCAGGGAGGTGACACGGGAGCCCTGGCGGAGTGCGCTGCGAAGCCCGAGGCAGGACCAGGGCCCCTTCCTGCCCAGCCGGGGGAGCCTGCGCGCCCCGGGCCTGCTCCGCACCCCTGCGCAGGGCGGGGCCGTGCTGACCGTCCCCAGGGTCCTTCCGGCGTCTCGTCAGCCTTGCCCAGCCCTCGTGGGGTTTGCGGTCACCGCCCCCGGGCCTCGGGCCCCAGCAGACTCGCAGGAGGAAGCAAGGGGTCCGCGGGGCAGGGGCCTCCGCCGCCGCCGCAGGAGCCCGGCTCCTCCCGGCCGTGTGGGGACGTCTGCGGCCCGCGCCGGCTGCCGTCGGTCCTGCCACCCCGTGCACGGGGCAGCGCGGCCCGGCTCACGCGTGTCTCTGGTGCCTTGCAGGAGCCAGGAGCCCCCGCAGGACAGCGTCATCGCGACCTACGAGGAGCACGAGGACAGCGTGTACGCCGTGGACTGGTCGTCCGCGGACCCCTGGCTCTTCGCCTCCCTGAGTTACGATGGGAGGCTGGTCATCAACAGGGTGCCCCGGACGCTGAAGTACCACATCCTGCTCTAGCCCCGTCCGCCCGGCCCCGCAGGGTCTCGACGACCGGCCGCTCTTGGCCGCTCTTGGGAGGTAGTTTTCCAGACAGATCTGCGTCTGGGAGAGCCGGTGTCGCCTGCCCCTCCGGCGAGCCTTTGTACGTGACAGGGAGCTCCTGCCGACGGCAGCTGACCCGCCTGACGTGGCCCCTCGCTGAAGACGGGAACGCTGTCCTCCCTGGGGCGTGAGCCGACCGGCCGCGGGGGGCTGGCTGCCCGGTCCACGGTTTGCTTTCTCTGGTCTCTTTCCGGGTGTGGAGAGTTTCGTTTAAAAAAAAAAAACAACTTTGTTTCCATAATATTAACTCATTTTTCTCTTGAGATTAAAAATAAAATAAAACAAGGCCACGCAACACAAGCTTCTGGCTCATTCTTTCAAGAACTCTGCCCCACACGGCCTGGTTGCCTGGTCTCTGTTCACGGTCTCTGTCCCTGCCCGGAAAGAACGCCCGTGGGGGGAGGGGCCGCCGCACCCCTGCCTCCTGGGCCTGACCCGTCTGTGTGCAGGCCGTGGTGTCCGGGCACCTGGCCTGGGGGCTCCGACCAGGACCGTGACCAGCTGTCTCCTGTCAGCCTCGGGCGCCGGATCCTGCGTGCTGCTCCGTCCGGGGTCCTGCTCACGTCATGCTGACGGCACTGGAGGTGTGACTCCTCGTCCCCAGCAGCTGCACGCGTGCCCTCGGTCGGCCAGCGCGCTCTTACTTGTGAAATCCCACGTCATGGTACTGATCCCCACTCCTTGGTGATCCTGAGCACGGAGCACGTGGACTCTTGGCCGGTCCTCGTCTCTGGGCCCGGGGAGGGAGGACAGGTGGGGCCTGGGGTGGGGGGGAGATGATGTGTTTGCTGAGAACTTCCTGCGTGCCTCCCGCGTGCCCTGCGCTGTGCTTGGTGCCGCAGGTGTGGCAGAGAGGAAGGCACAGGTCAGGGCCCACCTGGAGTCTACGCTGCCGCTGGGAAACCCCCGTCAGCCAGCTGGTTGTGAATCTGTCCTGCTGGAGGCGGACATGTGGGCCAGATGCCAGGGGAGTACAGATTAGGGTTGAGGAAGTGCTGCGGCGAGTGGTAGCAGGATGGGGGGGATTGGATCCTGAATGCAGGGCCTCTCTCAGAAGGTGACTGTGTGGGAGCAGAGTGGCAAAGGGGGAGTGTGTGCAAAGGCCCTGCAGTGCAGTGGGTCCGGCCTGACCAGGAGTACAGGGGCTGTCAGGAGGACGTCAGGAGGCCCAGGACCTGAGGGCAGAAACCGTGGAGCAGAGGCACAGACTGGTGGTTGGGACCACAGTGGAGGCTTTGCATCTGCTTGTGTTACTGTTTCTTGCTTTGGTGACAGTCTGAGTTTAACACATGTAGGTATTCCCAGTCTGCATACAGAACAGTTCATTACCCCCAAATCCCTGCTGCTCCTTGGTAGCCTCCCCTCCTGCAGCCCAGCCCTTGGCATCCTCAGTCCGTTGCCGTCCCTCAGTTAGCCTCTGGGAGGGTGTCCTGTGCAAGCCACTGAGGCTGGCACTCTCAGTATAATGCCCGGCGATTCTTCCAGTCACCATGCGTATTGTTTCCAGTTCCGGTGGTCACGAATGGGGCTGCTGTGAATCTTCGCGTCTAGGTGTTTGTGTAAACGTCAACTTTCATTTTCCCAGGCAGGCCGCGGCACCTTTTACCGACAGGCCAAATCCCTGCCACCACCTGGTTTTTGTCAATAAAGTTTTATTGGCACACGGCCCCCATTCATTTACATGGGGTCCTGGGGACTTCGTGCAGCGGCCGCACTCGGCAGCTGCAGCAGGGACTGTGTGGTCCCCCAAGCCGAGAACGTTTACCCTCTGACCTTTCACAAAGAAAGTAAGTGTGCTGACCCCTGCCTTCACGTCCACTTGGAAGTGTGCTGCTGGGCCAGGGAGTGTGCAGTGCCCCCGGCCTCCGGCAGGTGTGTGGGAATGGCCGGCCGTGGCTCTCATTTGTGCTCCCCTGCGGCTAGTGCTAAGGAATGATTGTGTGCGTACTTACTTCCATCGGCGTGTCTTCTTTGGTGAAGCTCACTTCTTTTTTTAGAGACGGAGAGAGAGTGCGTGAGCGGGAGGAGGAAGAGAGAAACTTTTTTTTTTTTTTTTTTTGGTTAAGATTTTGTTTGTTTGTTTTAGAGAAGGGGAGGGAGAAGGAATCCCAAGCAGGCTCCACGCCCAGCACAGAGCCTGACACGGGACTGGCTCTCACAACCCTGAGATCGTGACCCGGGCCGATACCAAGAGTTGGATGTGCCCCTAGCCCACTTTCTTTTTAGTTAAATTGACCGTTAATTATTGTGAGTTTAAGGACTAGGGATTGCGAGCTCTCCTGTGCTCCAAGTGCGAGTCCTTTGTCAGGCACGTGGGCAGGTGCCTCCTCCCGGCTTTCATCTTTCCGCTCTCTTCGCCATGTCTCCTGCAGAGTCCGGGCTTTGGGTCTTGGTGAGGTCTGGCTCACCCTTCCCTTTCTTCTGAAAGCTTCCTAGTTTTAGATTTTACGTTTAGATCTGATTCTTTTAAGTCAGGTGTGAGGTTTT
Organism: Ailurus styani; assembly: GCA_002007465.1. Classification (NCBI taxonomy): domain Eukaryota; kingdom Metazoa; phylum Chordata; class Mammalia; order Carnivora; family Ailuridae; genus Ailurus; species Ailurus styani. The sequence goes on along the minus strand of LNAC01000402.1, from coordinate 1,199,096 downwards.
GCTTGAGGGTTTTTGTTCCAAGGAGCTCTCCCAGTCTTTGGACCCCTGTGTTAGGACCCTTCCCATACTGACTTGCTTTGTTCCTGTGTCCGACGTCCACCGGCCCCACATGTGTGGAGTGATTTCTGGACTACCTGGTGGCACCAGTCTTGGTGTTTGTCCCCCGGGAGTTCTGAAACCATCTGATGGATGCTTTCACGGGCTCTTCCCTCTCTGACCCCTTCCCAGTGCCACCCAGGCCACTGGCGCTCCGCTCCTCAGTGCTTCGGCCATCAGACTGGGGCTCTGCTGCCCCTGCTCGGCAGCACCGCTCTGGGGCCCGGGTCCATGGGTGCAGTGGGTGCCCCTGCGAGGGACCACAGCCTCCAGGCCGTCAGAGGCAAACGGCCCCCTTCCCCAGCCTCAGCTGATGGGAGCCCCTGTGGCTGCCACTGTCCTTGCTGCCTGCACAAAATTGCCTGGGGGGGGGGATGTGAGGAAACAAGCCTCTGTTTCCCTAAAGTGGCAGGAGTCTCCACCCTGTGGAAGTCCTTCAGCCAGAACAGGAAGGCCCACACTGAGTCCAGCAGGGGGCGCTGGGGGAGGAACGAAGAAAAAGGCTCACGGCCACGTCGGTTGTCCTGTGCCTGCCTCTCCCGGCTGCCCGCAGGGAGCCTTCCCCTGAGAGGCCTGGCGGAGCCACCTAGGTGGTCTCAGGCGGGGCAGCCTCCGGGACACGTGATTACGAGGTCACCTGGGCGGGTTGCTGCAGGTGCACGGCGGGGATGCAGGTAGTGCCAGCTGAGGGGCTGCTGAGAGGCCAGCAGGTGGCCGAGGTGCCAGAGGTGGTTGGTTTGGGGCCGAGTCTGCAGGGGGCGCTGTGAAATGAGCAGACAGACTAGAAGTAGGTATGGGGCAAGGAGAGGAACCGGGAAGGGCCAGGTTTGGTCAGAGCGACTAGGTTTGTTGTGGGGTGGGGGATCTGGGTTTGGGCTGCAAGTTTGAGATGCCTGTGAGACAGCCCAGTGGCCACATCATCCAGCATTTGGATGTTGGAGCTGAGCTCCAGGGAGCGGTCTGGGGTGGGTGTGTGGGGAGAGGATCTGTTGTCATCGCCGCCGAGGTGGTACAGGCAGCCCCGGGCCGACCACCGTGGTGTCAGTGCTGGGAAGATCAGGGCTGAGCCCTGGCATGAAGCCATGGGGGCGGGGGCCTGCAGGGAGAGAGGAGGGGCGCAGGGGGAGGCACGAGTGACCCAGCGCATGGGGTGTTCTGGAAGCCAAGGGAAGCAAGGCTTTAGGAGAGGACCTGTCCACCGTCAGGTGTCACCTGGGGCCCTCGGGGGCAGAGCCCGGCAGCGTGGAGGTCGCTGGCGTACTCGCAGGAGCCGCTGAGTCTGGAAGGGGGCTCCCACTCCCCTGGGCCCTGCCGTAAGTGGTCTCTGTGGAGACTCGCAGCGCCCTGAGGCTGTGTGTCTCAAGATAAAGTACTCGGTGGGCACGTGGACAGATAATTGAAAGACTGCTTTGGATACAACCTGAGTTTTTGTGAAATTCGTGAAAAAATGCACACTCTGAATCACTTGGAAGCGTTGGAAGCCACGGGGGGCCCGTTGCAGGGGGAGTGGGGTTCTCAGGCCTGGTTCACCGCTGACGGCCCCGCGTGCGGGTCAAGAGCAGCACCTCCAAGTCCAGACAGATTTCACTGCTCCGGTCCCGAGCTGACACGGGCCTCCTTTAGCGTCCGTGCTGTCCTCTTCTGAGCCTTCAGGGCGCAGCAGAACGTGGAGGTGGCTCCCAGCTCGTCCCTGACCCCCGTGCGGTGAGACCGTCCTGCACTCTGCGGTCCCAGGAAAAGGCGATGAGGACCGCGATGGGTTAGTGTCCACAGAGCCCGGCGGCCTCCCCGGGACGGAGCCGACAGGCTGATCTGAGATGCTGGCCCGTGTGTTGTCGCACTGCCGGCTGTTCCATCGGTCGGTCGGTCTGTCCGCTGACCATGCTCAGAGCCCACCTGCCTGTCCACCTGCGTCCCACGTCCCCGCAGGAAGGGGCGCTCTGAGTGAACACGGCGGGCCTCCCGAACCGCGTCGAGCCGCAGGTCAGGCTGCATGGCCTCGTCTTCCGACACGCCTTTCTGCTCTGCCCGGCACAGCTGCTCATTCTTGGAAAACCGGCTCCAGGGTCCCATCCTCCGGAGGCTACCGCCGAGCCAGGCGCGCGTGGCTCCCAGGGCCTCCTCAGGAGGGAGCCGGGGCCCTGTTCTGCCCACGTCAGGCTCCCCGGGCCGCGCTTGGGCGCGGGGCGGGCTCTCTGCTCCCCCAGCTCGCGGACGGGCAGGTCGAACCCGCATGTCTCGGCTGGGCGCTCCCAGCCCTGTGCAGCCCCCGAGCCCTCCCAGCAGTCCCGACCTCCGCGCCGCCTGCCGTGCGGGGAAGCCGGGCTTGGTGCAGGGCTCCCCACGCCCCTTCTCACGCGCCTCTGCCCGGCCTGTGTTGAAAGAGTCACGAGACCTCGGAGGGCTGTGTGGCCTCGTCTCGCCGGTCCAGCAAGCGCGAACCGAGCCGCTGCGGCGTGCACCCCGACACCGGGGACGGAGGTGAAGGACCCGCCAGGGGCTGGGCTGGGGCCACTGGGCTTCCCAGGTTGTACCGGCCACCTGGTGCGGGGAGCACGGACGCTCCTGTCGGGAGAGGGTCTGCGGGGGCTCAGCCCCCGGGGAGGTTAACAATCGAGAGAAGTGAAAACGGTTGTAGCCATGGAAGCGGTGCTGCTGGTCCTGAGGGGGCTGCTCTGCAGCGGAGGGGGGAGGGGAGGGCAGGGGGCAGGGGCACCCCTCCTGGCAGGCTGGGGGCGGGCAGGCGTTGTGGGCAGCGGCGCCCACTTGACCCTGACGCTTGCCACCCTGGTCACGTTTCTTTTTGAAAGCGCACTGGAAGGAGGGGCAGCGGTCCCTTCCTGAGCCCTTGCCCCTGTGCGGATCGGAAAGCATTTCCGCCAGCATCCCTGCTGTGGCCGCTGCTCTCTGCCCAGCAAGCAGAGGCGGCCCCATCCCACAGGTGAGGCGAGGGTCCTACCTCCCAGGCCGTGTGGCAGCTACCATCCCCGCCGAGCCGGCACCCCCGGCATGACCCAGACCGGCCCCCGTAATTGTTTGGGGGCGCCTGTCTCGTGGCCCAACAGGATGAGCTCAGCCCTAGTGTCCTCCCTCGGCTCAGATCCGGGTTCCAGCTCCAGCGTGTGGGGTCCCTGTGTGTTTGCCTGGGGGCCGCGAGCACCCCATGGGGGCCCTGGTCCTCCTTCCTTCGGGCCCCCCGGGCCCGGCTCAGCCACAGGCGGGCCTCTGCTGTAGTGCAGGGTCTGCACACCACGGTCACACACGTGTCCTGGAGCTGCAGACGTGCCGGTCCTCACACGGGTGCTCATTCCCCAGACGAGGATGACAGACGTCGCACGCGGCTGCCGCGCGGCCGTGCGCACGATGGGGTTGCATGGAGCTGGGGCTGGGTGTCGGGGGTCAGAGCAGGAACATCCCCGTCCAGGAGGGCGAGAGGCTGGAAGAGCCTCTGGTCCCCCCCCCGAGTCCCGAGTCCTGAGATGAGGACCGTTCGCTGCCTTTGAGCCAGGGCCGGGGTGGGAGGCCCTGGGTGGTTTCAGGCACTGACTGGGACGCTGTGGGGCTCTGGGATCCCGAGAGGGGCAGGGGGCGTGGCCGGGCCGCTCTGCCCCCGGGAGGGCGCATCACAAGGCTGTCCCCCTGCAGGCAGGCGCCAGGCTGCTATGTGGCCAGCGGCTTCCTTCTGCACCTACATGCGTAGCTGGTGGACACGATGCAATTACTCTGGGTCTCGACGCAGCCGAAGAGCTTTCCCGGCGTCTTGCTGCATCCTGGGTGTGCTGTGTCCGGAGCCAGCATGTCCCCTGGGTTAGCAGGAGGGAGGGCCGAGGGACAGCTGACCCCGGGCCGGGGGGGCAAGCATGCACAAGCTGCAGTCCACCCAGAACTTTCTGGGCTCCTGCGCTCCGGGAGGAAATCCACAGATTCCTGGCAACTTGGCTTCTATGCTCCCTGTTAACCCTGCATCGGGTGTCACAGAGGAGTTCACGGACCTCTTCACTCTGCCGTCGGCGACAGAGATGGGCCCCGAGCTGGGGTGATGATCCCGTCTCCTGAAAACCTCCCCTGGCAGCATCATCGCCTGTGGGGAACCCTCCAGGCGGAGCCTGGCTGAGCCAGTCGCTAGGGTGGGCGCGGGTGGGTGGGGCGGGAGGGGGGAGGACGGGGCCTGCAGGCTCCCTGGCCGCTGTCCTTGGCCTTGCTGGTGTGTGAGGTGTGGCCACGTGTGGTGCAGAAGCTCTTCCCCAGGAAGCAGTGGGTTGTGGGGAGAGGGCTGGGCTGCAGGTCGCCTGGAAGGGCCGGTGCTGGAGCCAGGCTGGGTGCGAGCAGTGAGGGGCAAGGGTGCCTCTGGGGGTCCTGCTTGCTTGCTCCCTCGGCTCCGGGGATGGAGGCGTCTCTCACCACCTGGGGGTGGACAAGGATGGATTTCCATCTGTGGCTGCTGTTGCCTGTGGTGGGGATCGTGGTTCTGTGTCAGGCTTGGTGATCCTGGCATGCGCTCCGGGTCCGGGATGGGGGGCAGTAGGCAGCTGGGGCCCTGAACTCTGACTGGTTCTCCGGGGGCGGGCAGGCCAGGGGGTGAACCTTCCCAGTGTCTTCGCCGGCGGCGGCCGGAACAGACAGCTCCCCATGGGCGGCGTAAACAGTAGGCGTCTATTTCGCAGGGTTCTGGGGGCCTGGAGTCTGAGATCCGGTGCCAGCGTGACTGAGCTCTGGCGAGGACCAGGTTCCTGGCTTGCCGCGTCCTCACGGGCAGAGCGGGGGAGCACGGCGCGTGGAGCCTCCGTGTTAGGACACCAGCCCCCTGCCCGGGGCCTCACGGCCACCTCGCCTCCTGAGGCTGTCGCCTGGAGGGCTCGCGCTCGCACACGGGGACGCGATTCCTCGCAGCGCCCCGGAAGGAGGGGAGGACGGAGAATGGACACCGGAGCGTCAGCAGCTCCCGGACCAGAATCCCGGACAGCTGCAGAGCCCAGGCGTTCTGACGCGGCGGCGGGAGGGCCTCCGGGGTTGCTGCGGGCGCTCGCCGCGCCACACCGAAGGGCCACTCCTGGTCCCCTCCTTCCTCCTGGGAGAGAGGCCCGAAACCACCGAGGGGTGGGCGGGGCGTTTGCCTGCAGGCCTCCTGAGGGGTGGGCAGTGCCCGAGGTCACAGCAGCAGTAGCAGCAGGGGCCTCCGGGTCCTGGCGACGGAGGGGAGAGGCGGAGCCGTGGGGTGAGGTGAGCGCCTGGGCTCACAGAGGGTCAGCGATCTGCGTGCAGGCCGACCGGGGCCCTCCCCGGGCAGCATCCCCTCCCCGCGCCCCCTATGCATCCTGGCTCCCCCCCCACCCCGTGCA